>JAQMYJ010000018.1:3457595-3478976 GCA_030014305.1 Clarias laeviceps | reverse complement strand
AGAAATTTTCAAGTGACCCCAAACTTTTGATCGGTAGTATATATATATATATATATATATATATATATATATATATATATGATCTCCTTGAAAAATGAGTAATTTCTGAATTGTGACACTCACCGGTGATCTAAAATCTATAATCCTCCATCATATTGACTTTTTTTTACCTACTGCTGAAACACTCAGAGAGAAAGAGACAGAGTGTCTGACTTTCCCCACAGGCTAAAAGCAATCTGAAAGCTGATTGGTTTAAAGTTTTGGCCACCCTACCCCAACACCCCCATTCGTTTCCATGGTTATCATATTATTATACACCATGGGCTTGCAGGCGGTCCTGTGAATCAGCTGACATGTACTGTATTGTGTTTTATATATACAGTATAAAGGCTTTATAACAAGATTTTAAGGATGTTTTATAAATATTATGTTCTTTTATTTTTATCATTATTATTTTTAGAATTGCATTTATATAATTGTTTAGAATTACATATGAAAACTAAATATTGTGTGCATTATTTTATATTATTATAATAATGATATTAATACAATTAATCAGTCAGTTAAACTGAAAATGGATATAGTAGGTATGTTCAGTCATTCCTTATATGAAGTATTCAAACTAAAGAACTGACTCTTTTTTTTTAAATGACTCAAAAGTGAATCAATTCAAATCCTGAATTGAAAGTTTCTTTTTTTAAACTTTTTTATTGTTATTATTTTAATAATAGATAGAAACATCTTTGCAAGTCAAAGAAAATTTTTAATAAAAAAAAAATAAAAAACTAAAGCAAATGTGATTCTGGTGACAAGTGGTTTGTTTGAAAGAGTCAATTCAGTAAATTGATTCATAATGTCTTCTGGACAATATTAGAGTGGACTTACTGGAAATGGGTGGGAGTAATGATCTGATGCAGTGATATCTTCTCCAATGAAAAATAAAACTACATCATCGCCTCTAAATGATGGGAATTCTAACAAAAATGAATGATAAATATTTGTACTTACATGTTTATTGTGGCCTGGTTAGATATTCTTACTATATGTATAATAAGCACCATCTAAATCTTCATACATCTGAATCAATATCAATTTCTTAACGTTTCCAGGACTCCCTAAAGACACGAATACGTCTAGTTTACATGCAAAATTAGTGAATAAAAGTAGCACAAGCGTTTGTCACGTTCTCAGAGGAACTTGAGGGCTGTAGAGCGACTTAAATGGGAGTGTCCATTTCACGGCTCCTCAGAAACAGCACCGTCAGCTGCTCAGAGCAGCCTCTTCCTATTATAGCCCGAGCAGTTGCTCAGTGCTACAGGGCTTTCACTCCACTACAAGGGTCTTTATAAAACCGTCCAATAAATAACCTTTAAACAGCTCGGTTCATCACGAGTTCTTCATTTACAGCAGTTGACATCTATTACTTTTACCTTCAATTAAACATCAAGACCATGCACACTGAAATTGTTTATTTCCATTTTTTTCTTTTTTTAATGATGGAAAGCATGAGAAATTTCTTAGTAATACAGTAAATCTGCAGTGGAAGTGTATTCCGATAAAGAAAAAGCTCTCCAGTAAATACTAACCTCAAGTCCACTGTTGTTGGAAGCCCGGATATTTGAAGAGCAGATCTCAACCTCCCACCCAAAAAGAATGAAAAAAAAAAGAAAAGGGTGAAAGTGCAGTTTGTCTTAATGCATCCGTACTGATTTGAGAGTGCCGATGTTCCGGCAGTGCGGCTGGTGGTGGATGTTGAGGCAGGAGGGGGGGTGCGTGGGGTATATTTAGCTCTCACACACTCCAGCACTGCAGTGGATAGTTGCGCTGCGCTGCGCTGTGTAAGATAAACCTGCTGTAGGCTACAAGATAAGCTCAGTGTGGCATTTTACACACTGAAGTTGTTTGCGTCGTGGGGGGCACGTTCGTACGGATGGGAAAGTTTAGCTTTAGAGGAGTCAGAAATAAAATAACGGTACATCTGGAATTTCTGTGTAGGAGTGAGGCTCATAAGTATGCAGGGAAGAAAAAACACGCTCATTGTGGCATGTTGTAATAGGAAAATAATCAACCACAGGATAGTGGTCTACATAGTCTACATAAACTTCATTATTTTCAAATTTTCAGAGTTTTCCTTTAATACAACCTCGACAATCTGTACATGATTGTAATTTTTTTTAATGTATCGTTAATGCCATTTATAGAGCATTGTTGTTGTGGAAGGTACACAAGTTATAACCAGTTGTTCCCTCACTGGATTTTGTTCTCTCTTAAAATGATTAAGGTGTATTTCAAAGAAAATTGGAAAAATTCGACACTGGAGACTCCTTCCATAATTGTTAATGAAATAATGAGTTATGTGCGTACGCATGCTGGACTAATGAGTGAATATTTAGCCATTGTGATGTTCCATAGTAATATGTTAAAACTTCATTTTAGATTACATTAGATTACATTAGATTCTTTATTGTCACTGCACGTGTATGGTACAAAGCAAAGCAACGAAATACAGTACAGTAGTTTTTTTCACAGTGCACAATAGTTTGCATATGTAAACAGTATACAGAGAATGAGGTAAATACAATAAGTGCAAATGATTTTAGATGTATGCAATAAAGAAGTTATGGTATACCATTTAAATAATTTGCATATGTAAACAGTATACAAAGAAGGAGTTATGTACAAAGAGTGCGATGATTTTAGATGTACGCAATGCGAAAGATATTGCATACCAGGTTAAATAATGCATATGTAATTTGCAAAATGTTAACTTGTCAAATTTGCATATGTAAACAGCACACAGAACAGGTTATATTCACTGAGTGCAATAAAGAAAGATATATAGCATGATAAAATAATATGCATATGTAAACAATACACAGAGAAGAGTTATGTACATTAAGTGTGGTTGCAATGAAGGAACATATTGGTGGTTATACCATTGTAATAATATTGTCAGCCCAAAAAAAATTATACACACTTCAGGAAAAGAATTTTTTTTATAAATATTTTAATAATAAATATATTACCATATGTTATATATTGATATGTATATGATAATATTATGACAATAATATGAAATTATTATTAATATTATATAAATATGATATAATCATACTATTTTTCTTTTCCTCAAGTGTGTATACGTTTTTTGGCTGACTCTGTACGTGTGCCAGTTGTTATGGAGAGTGAAATGAGGGAGATTATGATATACAGTACAATATGTGCAACTGTTATGAATAGTGTAATCCTAAGTGTTTAAGTTTATGTACAGTAGTGATATAGTGATATTTAATATAGTAGTGACGGGTACGACAGTGTGATGGTGTTCGGTTCAGGGTGTATGTGACCTGGTGGGGGCGGAGTTCAGCAAGGAAACAGCTGTGTAGGGAAAAGCTGTTCCTGAACCTGCTGGTCTTGGTCCGGAGACTCCTGTAGCGCCTTCCAGAAGGCAGGAGGGTAAAGAGTCTATGGGCAGAGTGAGAGAAGTCCTTTGTAATGTTGTGTTCTCTGCTGAGACAACTCTTCCTGTAAATGTCCTCGATCTTAGGAAGTGAAGCTCTTACGGTGCGAGTCACTGGGCCGATACGAGTAATACAGTAGGATGTCACTAAAGGGACCAAAGTCATAGATTTCTGACAATCATGAAATTTTTATAACCTCGGTTTGAGTTGCTGGTATCTTTAAATTTTGTGGATGTTCCCCCGTGTCCATGTAGGTTTCCCAGGTTTAGTGATTTCCTCACACTTCAAGAAAACATGTGGGTTATTGCATTAGTTACACTATATTGGCTTTAGATGTGAAAAAGTGTGTGTGTATATATGAAGTATGTGGACACCCGATCATAACACCTATAGGTGCTTTTTGAACATCCCGTTTCATATTTATTCCCCTTTCCTGTTATAATATGCTCTCCTCGTCTTGGACGGCTTTCCACTAGACTTTGAAGTGTGGGGATTCACATTTATTACTGAGGTCAGGCATGGATATTGTGACTGAGTGTAAAAAAAACCCAGAATTAACTAACATACAAGTTAAAGAAAAAAATTTAAAGAATAAAAAAAAAAAAGATGGTAAAAATGAAAAATGCGGCCATGAAATAAGTGCAGACATGTGCAGCTGTATGTGCAATACAATGCTGTGAAACATCACGCAGATGTGGGTGCAACGGCATAATTATCATACATCTAAAAAATATGTATAAAAACATTAAGACTTTTAAAAAAAGTTTCAAATACATACAGCACAGTGAAGTGTGTAATTGGCATATTGCAGCTTGTTAGAAAGTTGGGGTCAGAGATGTGGCCGTGCACATCCAGTGCCCGGATTTAATTCCTGTCTCTGGTCTGTGTGCATGGAGTTTGCATGTTCTCCCTGTGCTGAGTGGGTTTCCTCTGGGTTCTCCAGTTTCATCCCATAGTTCAAAGTCATGTAGATTAGGCTAAGGGTCCCGTCGTATGTGTATGTGTGTGCCCTGTGATGGATTGCCACCCTGTCCAGGATGTACCCGGCCTCGTGCTCTAAGACCCCCCATAACACCGTATTTATCCAGGATAAATCGGTATAGAAGATGAAGATGCTATTAGGGGATGCGCTATATTTCGGATTGTGGACACACGGTTGTTTGGTGGTTAGCACCATGTGCTTGGTGGGTTTCCTCTGGGTACTCCTGTGTCCTCATGCAGATTTGGCTAATGGCGTTCCCAAATTGCTGTGTGTCGTGTGTGAATGAATGTATGTAAATGATAATAAATGGTATAAATACAATGGTAATCACCACTGGCCTCCACGAGTTGGACTACAGAGATTCCTAGATGGATGGATGAAGTGTGCAATATTTCATAGTATTGCTTTGGCGCCTAAGCATGTGTCGATTAAAACATACGCATGCGCGGTAAGCCCAGAAACATAGTCGTTATAACATTTTGTAAACGCTAGATGGCGACATTTTACATATTTTTTTCTTTAGTATGAGGAAAAACAAAAATGTATTGTTTATAAACGTTTTAAAAACTTCATTCATTTCTTCATATAGATGGTGTGTGGTGTGTCAGTGAAAACGCAGACAATGAGATTGCTTGTAATTTAATTTTTTTTTCATGCATGGATTGATATGTAGATGAAGTGAAAATTTAACAAGAAAAAATATATATAAACAAATTAACATTGAAATATACAAATAAACTAAGGGTTATCCTTAATCCTAAAGTGTAAGTCCTTGGATTCGGTAGCTGTTCTGTTGTGCTGTGTTGTGTTATGCTCGGCATGCTTTTATTTTTACTCAGAGGGGAGGGGGTTCCTAGAAACTCCCACCTCCTGCTGCTGTGTGTGTGCTGCATGTTAAACACACACCGCCACCATATTGAGAGGAAAACACTGAAACACGGACATTGCAATAACGACTTGGATGAGAAACCGAGTCATTAGATCGTTCCTGATCACCGGATTCCACCCCTGTTTCTCTGCTTGTTTTGGACCAGTCCGTGTTTATGGGTTTGGTGGTAAACGGTAAAACTCGCAGTTTCTCTCTAAAATAGTTAACGAACTAGCGACTAATCAAGCCGCGCATCGCGTATATGTACAGACAATTTAAGTCGTGGTAGAATATTTCTATTTTGGATAACATTAACGCTATTTTTTTTTATCCAAATGACTTAATAACAATAATAACAACAACACCGAGCTAAAGCAGCCAGTAGCAGCAGCAGCGCGCGCGAGCGAGCGAGACACTCCGCTCACTCCTTTGCTAGCTCGCGACTCAACTCAAGTTAGCAAAAAAACAAAAAAAAAAACAACACTTAGCCAGTTAGCTAATAATCCGTGCACGTCAGGGCTAAAGAAATGATTTACTAGAAAATAACATCTTTTTCTCTGGATTAGCTTTGTTGTTTTTTTTTTCCCTTCCTTTTCATAGCTAAGCTAAGTTACGTCTGCGCAACTCGGAACGGAGACTCTATAGCGTTAGAACTAGCTTAGCTTAGCTTAGCCTCGGAAACAGGAAGAACCTGTCGTTTCCATGGACAACACGTCCATCATAACGCAAGTCAGGAATCCAAAGGAGGACGAGATCCTGTCGTCAAATCCTGAGAAAGGTAAGACTTTTGAGATTTGTGCTTGTTTGAGAGAGAGTATGTGCGCGCGTGCCTGCGCTAACTGTGTTAGCTAGCTGTTGATCTTCAGCCTCTTACTGACAGGATTTATTTCTAAAAGTTTAAAGCTGTTAGTTTGCTTTTTAGCGATATTCAAGTGTTTATTTTATCTTCAACTTAATGTGAATAATGTTAAAGGCTACAAATTTGGAAAAAAGGACCAAAAACTACGAAATAAATGAGTGTACAACTTCACATTTAAAATTTAAAATACAATTTTATAAAAATAAATAAATGTGTGTAGATCATCGTTCTATTTCTAAAATTTCGACTGTTAAAACACATCAGTTTTATATGTTTCAGATTGACCTGATATAGTAATTAGGGTGGGTCGATATGACAACATTATCCATATTGATATCGTGATATTTTTCTAGTTACTGTTTTTATATTTAATATTAGATGTTAAAATTAGTGATAGTGCAGTAGCACTTCAAGAAAATCATGCATTGTTGTTGTTTAAACATTACTTAGCGATACAGTTATAAAAAAATGTATACAGTCGACCCCTGCAATTCGTGGAAATTACGTTCATAGAGCATCTGCTAATTGTGAAAAACTGAATTTTGGATGTGGTCAACAACTGTCTGTTTTTATAGTTTAAACCCTAACTATGCCCCCAAAATACTTTAATTAATTTAACTATCAAACTTTGCTTAATACATTACCCTTAAAAAATTAAAGGATCTAAAGATATATTGTATATTATACTGTACTGTAGTTCTGTGTACCTCTATACAGTATATACTGTAATTCATGCAAGTGCATTTTCTTTGGTATAAGTACTGTAGGGTAAATACGGTAATAATTCACCATTACAAGTTGCATTTTCTTCTACGGTTGCTTTGTATTCTCTCTACAGTACAAATGTATACAGTATTATATTTTATATGGAAATTTAGTTGAATTTATGTTATAAAATTCGTCAGTTATATTGTTCTTAATAGTTTAATGCTAAAACACGTGAAAAATTATATACTGCCACGTAAAAAGCCATAAAAAAAAAAGTATATTTGCGGTTTTCGTGAACAGTTATTAGCTAGGTTCAAAGGAAATATCCGCGAATGACTGAGGCCACGAACTCTTAATTGCGACTTCGCAGGGGTCAACTGTAACGTGTAAAAATCTATAACTTTGGGGAAAAAAAGACGAAAAATAATAAAATCCCTAAACACTAAAATAAAATTAGTGTACAACTTCACATTTCTAATTAAAAATGCACTTAAAAAATATATGATTTCTAAAATTTCAACTGATGACACACACCCACTGCCGAGATATTTTTCAGATTGAAACGATAGAGTGATTAGGCTGCGTTGATACGACAACAATTTCAATATTGATTACATGATAATGTAATGTTTTGTAATATTCTTCGTATTGTGCTGTTACAATTAGTGATAGTGCAGTACCACTTAAAGATAACCATGCAGTGTTGTTCTTTAAACATTACTAAGCTAGACAATTAAATGTACATCTTAAAGTTTATAATTTCAGGGAAAAAATAATGAAATAAATTAGTGTACAAATACGCATATCTAATTTAAAAATGAACTTAAAAAACTTTTTATTGCAAAAAATTCTACTGTTAAAACACATCCAGTGCCGAGATATATATATTTTTTTAGATTTAACTGATATAGTAATTATTGTGAGTCGATATGATAACACTATCAATATCACAGGATTGTAATGTTTTGTGACATTGTAGGTAGCGTGAGAAAATATGCATAAATCATAATGATCAGATTGTCCTCGATGAGCAAGACAAGGGCGACGGTGGCAAGGAAAAACTCCCTGAGATGGCAATAAGAAGAAACCTTGAGAGGAACCGGACTCAACAGGGAACCCATCCTCATTTGAGTCATAACAGATAGCAGGGATTGATCAGCATTCATACTCCTCTGAGAGAAGTACACTATTCACAAATATAAAGTGTCAAATTAATTCTAACAACAAACACAATCAAATAAAATAAAAATTTTTATCTGTAAACAACCATACACAGTCTGATGAAGTGAAATCTTTAAACAACTGTCTGTGACCTAAAATGGAAAAATAGAGGAGAAAAGAACAGAATAGAAAAGAAAAATTCCACTAGAAGAATACAATAAAAATAATATATAATTTTCGATAAACAATGAAATAAAAATTCTAATTAAAAGAATTTGACATGGAATATGTAAATTTACAGATTTGGCAAATATTACAAATAAAATGGAATTTAAATAGCAATACATAAAACATATATAAATATTACACAGAATATGTAACGTGTAAAAGTTATTAAATTAAAAATTAAATATCTATTTAGAAAGTTACAAAAAATGACCATGAGGAAGAGGGTAAAGTTTAAAAAAAAAAAAAACATTTTTTACAAGAGTTTACTGTTCATGTGAGTGCAGTTAGGTGTGTACTTGAGAACTTTAAATTATGATGCATTAACGAGGTAAAACAAATAATAGGAATGTACTGTTTCTATGTACACGTATAGTACATGATGATTGTACTGTGTATAGGTGGGAACTACGTTCATTAATAACCTAGTAAACCAGTGTAAAGGTATATCTAATGATGGAAACTTAAATCGCTTATGGAAGTCTTTTTGAATAAGAGCATCTGCCAAATGCCTAAACGTGAACCTAAATGTTAGGAGACGTGCAGCTACATCATGATACGTCGTTGAAATGCATTTGCGAATCATGATATATTTTTGTCGTATCACCTCACCCCTACTGATAACTATAAATAAAGCATTGATAGTGGTGTGATTTTCAGATTTAAACAAATAAAATTAAATAAAAAATTTAGGTCATGCTTAGTTAAGTCATTGATTAAACTTATACACAAAATATACATGTGACTTTTATATCTCAGTAACATCACTATACAAAGTCAACACTAATGAGTACTAAATAAATACAACTAGGACTGAACTCTTATTTATTATATTATTTATACAATATTAAGAATCAGTGAGGTGCGTTGCTTTTAATTCGTATTCGATATGCTAGGTTACAGTAGTACAGTTTGGTTTGTAAATAAAACTCTCATGCGTATGAGAACCCAGTCAAAAATATCACATTATTAATAGACTGTTGAAAGAGAAACACAAGAGGGTGGTGGAAAATGACGGGGAAATATTTGTTAGGAAATCCTTGTGGAAACCTTTTTTTTTTGTGTGTGTGTAGAACGAACAAAAAAAAAGATCAAAGCTTAAGATTTTTAATTTGGAGTTTTTAATAAAATCTTTTACTGTCAGTATTAATCACGTATTTGTAATGAGCTGAAAGCGAGAAGAAGAGAGAGAGAGCGACTGTGATGAAAAGTGACGCGTTGTAGTCTGGAATAGGACGTTGTCCGGTTTAGTTGTAGGCGGTCGTATTGTTTTATAATGTTAGAAAATATGAGGAGTGATTGCAGAGTGAGCAGATTTGTTTGATTTTGAGGCACAACAGAAGATTTGTACGTTAGATTAAATCATTATAGTGTAATCATGACACTTTCCCAACCCTCATGATCGCCTTTTCACTTGTGAAAGCTAAATTCCAGCTTATATTCATCATTTATGCTTTGGGACGAGTTTAACGCTCCGCTATCAGCAGCGAAACGTAACAGAGGCGTATCTGGGCATCAGATCGCTCTGATGAATTGAGCAGTGAACACTTTTTTTTTTTTTAAGGATTTCACCTTCGACCTCTGACAGCTGCTTTTTCATTTAGGCAAAGGGCAGAGGTCATGCTGTGATTTACAGAGGCGGCATGTTGAACGTATCTGAGTTTACGCTGATTGGGATTTATCGTCTAACTACCTACTTCAGTCTACACCAGGGGATGATTATATTATAGGGTTTGTTTTGTAAGTTGTCTCAGCAGTTCTGTCCCAGACGTGATGTCTGTCTCGTTAGGAGTGATGTAAACATTGTGAAGATTTTTCAAGGCTGTTTTTTTTTTTTTTTCTTTCTTTTTTTTTGCTGCTGCTGCTGTTAAGGAAGATGAAGTAATTCTTTAAATCTCATCACTGAATAAATTGTCAAGAAAATATATAATAGATCTGGTGACAAAGAGTTGTTTGGAAATATAATGGAATAACAGTTTAACTTAATTAGTCTTAGACTAATGAATAGTTAAATGTTTTTTTTTTTTGTTGTTGAAAGTCAATCAGAGGTCTTCTGTTCTGAAAGTAGGGAAAGTACATTTTCATTCTTAAAACAATGGCTCCTTTAGAAATGAAAGAAACCCTTTACTATCCAGTGAACCATTGTTTTTATGCTATTCTACTTGAAACAGGATTGTAAAGAGAATAATATAAATATTGAATCATTTCAAAAGAAGAAAGAAAGTCATGTAAAGAGTTTACAGAGTAATTTATAGCAGTTCTGTTCCGATGTTGCGGATCGCGTAATCTCATGAGGTATTTATTCGGCTCCCTAATTATTTGCACCTTCCAGGAGAGAGAGAGAGCGGATGTGTTTTTTTTTGTTTGTTTGTTTGTTTGTTTAAAAAAAAATTGAAACAAAGATTGGGATCATGGTAAAAATTCCTCTAACGTATCATTCGTATAAGAACACGTCTTCAAATCAAGCGGCGCTGTTATCCTGTGAAATGTTTCAAAACGTACGTGATGAAATCCTCCTTGGGGGAAAAACAAATGTTAGAAGTATGATTGGAACTGAGCATTGTGGTCCAGTGAAACCAGAACTGAAGACTTTAGCCAGGAAAGTTATTATTATTATTATTTATTATTGTTATTATTTATTATTGTTTTATCCACTGTGGTATACTTCGTGAAGCTTATTTAAAACTGTTACATTTACAGAGGACGTCCACGTCCACAAATGTAAGAAGATGAATAATCTTGGGGTTTTTTTTTCATGATGAACCGTTTGTGGTGTTAAATTTATTTAATTTTTTTTTTTTGGGGGGGGGGGGTTTACACAACTTTCTTCAACCTTATTAAATATCACAGTCTAGTAGATGATTAGACTGGGGCAAGAGGTTCCCCTTCTCCATGGTTGGGTGCCAATAATTATTACAGCACTATGCTTGCAGAAGGAAAGAACATTACATGTTTATGTACAAACAGCATTGACGGTGCCAATAGTTTGCATTTGGCTATATTAGAGGTATAGGGGACAGATAAAGTCAGATATCAGGATCACATTTGAGCAGACTTCAATCTGTTGCTCTCTCTGTGTGTGTGTGTGTGTGTGTGTGTGTGTGTGTGTGTGTGTGTGTGTGTGTAAGAAACCCTTAAGGCTAAATGCTCCCTAAAGGAAATATAATCTCTCCCTGGCTCACTGCACACACTTTGTTGAGATTTTTCTCACATGTTCTTTGGTTTCTTCCTCCGTGTCGTCGATCACAACATTTTGGTCACGTCAGGAACGTGTCAAAGTCTTTCAGCGCGCAGTCTCGTGATTTATTTGGGAAGCGCTGGCATTTTTTTTTTTTTTTGCTCCCAAGAGAGAAACCCTGTCTCTTTACAACGGCAGCATCAGGAAAAGCGTTTAATCAGGAGGATGGTTGGTTCGGATCCCGTCGATGCCAAAACTGTCCTTGTCCAAGAGTTATTGATGACATTAGTTACGCTCGCTCTGGGTGGGAGGGACGTGCTCTTTAATTATTTATTTTTTTCTCTCTCTCTCTTTTTTTTTTTTTTCCCCCTCTTTCTCTCCTGTCGATCACGGCGACGCTGACCAGTCGTACGTGTCCGTGAGCTCATATATGATGAGGGAGAGGCTGGGTTACAGTAGCTCATTATTTTCCTCAGACGCAATGGTTGAAAAGATGTCGTGTCTCGTAGGATGATGTGAGCTGGCCAAGCAAATTTAGGATTAAAAAACAGGAGGCATTTCTTCTTTTTCAGGTCACTGCTTGGGATGGAGCTCAAAATAGCATTAACAACTATAAAGTTTTTTTTGTTTTTGTTTTTTGTTTTTTGATATAAAGTTAATATAAACACATTTACGCTATAATATTGATATTAAAGTGTTGAGGTTTGAGCGTTACCACAGTTTTATGAACAAAGTCTATTTATAGTCAATAGATTCTTTGTGTATATAAACAATTACAAATTTTCATATTCTTAACATTCTAAACAATTTGTAATAAATATACACGTTAATTCATTTAAGTATAAGTTTAATAAGTTTAAATTCCTGTTTTTATTTGCACCCTAGATTTGAAGCTTTAAACAGATTGCTGGAATTCTTTTTTTTTTTTTTTTTTTGTCTGAAAGTCAACCAAGTCAAATATTTTTTGTTTTTTTTCCCCACTAAATGGGCAGGAGCAGAATCCAGGCTTCCTATTGGCTTTCTGATCGGTTTCTCCCTTCCTTCATTTGGTGCCGCCTCTCTTTCTTTCTCTCTCTCTCTCTCTCTCTCTCTCTCTCTCTCACTCTCTTTTACCCAATATCTTTCGCTTGCTCACTGCACACCGGAGCCTTCTTTCTTCTGTCCGGAAAAAAAGAAACGAAATACCAGCCTGCACTTAAAATGGAGCGTGAGGCCCATAGACGACAGGGTGGAGTCAGGAAGACAGGGTCTCTCATTTCATTTTCTCTCTTTAAACATCCCCCCCCCCCTCCTCCATGCCTCCCCTTTTCACGCTCCCATCCCTATTTTTAAAAGGGCATTCTCGCTCCGGTGACCTCAGTGTCGGAGTTTGGAGCGCTCAATGCAGCTTCGGTATGCACAAGATTATTATTAGTGTGTGAGAGAGAGAGAGAAAGAGTGTTGCGAGTGACTCGGGTGGCATCTCGCCACACCAAAATGTAAAATCGTTCTTAGGCCAAGCACCACTTTGGATGTTTGTCATATGCACAGCCTGAAAAAAAAAGTCGCCATTTGAGAAGGGTCAAGTTGTTGGCCTGCGTCAAGCAAAGAAAACAACTAAGGAGATTTAGAACGACTGGAACTGGGCTTAAGAACCCTGCGACATGTTATCAAAAGCTGAAAAGACTGTGTTGAACCGTGAGCTTTGGGGAAGAAATAAATGAATGGAGATCCCTTAAACACTTGAGCTGCGTTCTATTCTGTGTGAAGTGTACTTCACAGGGTGTTCCCTACTCCCTGCTCAGGGAACATCGGTGAAGGGAACTTCCCTCTACAAAACTCGACCATTTGGAACACCCTGCGAAATCACCAGCGCTGACCTCACTTCCTCTGTGCGTTACAATGGTAACATAAGCACCTGGGATACCTGACACTGCTGCTGTGGAAATATTTTCGACTGTGAGACGCAATGACTTATTGAAATTTTTTCATTCCCATTTCCAGTGAAATGAAGACGCGTTGTCCTACACTGTTCGCGGTTTCCTTTGAACTGAACATTTTCACTCCCTGCGGTTTGGAAACACACTTAACATGGCTGAGCACCCTGTGAAGTGTACTTCGTAGGGTACTTCAGGCCGATCGCCAACACACCTTTAGTGAAGTCGCATGGTAAAAAAAAAAAACAGAGCTATGTTAAAAGTGAAATGTAAGAGCATTTCCGTACACACACACGCGCACACAAACACAATGTGATGAGAACTCTGTGTGAAACGTAGCATAAAGACTTTAGAGCAATATGTAGGAGGGAAGCTCTAAACTAAGTTTAAAATATGTATATGTTTATCAGTACAAAGGAAATCAAATCAGATTCGCATTTTATTTGTTTCATACACAATCAGTATGATATAAAATGTCATAATGTGAACGTATGAAATGTTTTAACAGCTGCCCATGACCTAAAAGTTAAAAGAAAATAGAGTATTCAAATAAAATTCAGAAGAATGGAGTATGAAAAGAAAATATTCAAATAAGGAATAAAAAAAATATGAAATAGATAGAATAATAAAAGAATATAATAATAAAAATTATATTATTACAGTATAGATAAATATAGAAAACCTGGCTGTAAAATGTACACAATGAGTTGAAGTCAGTGCATAAAAAAAAAAAAAAAAAAAAAAGGAAGTGAATTATTAAACTTTTTTACATGTTGTGTAATATCTGGTAAACAGTATTTCTGTTGAGTTCTGATTGGTTGGAATGTGTTGATTATTTATTTATTTTCTTATTTTCATTTAATTATAGTAACAGTTTTCACAGGCGTGCCTTTAATCGGTGCTCTGCGTAATTTAAGACTAATAATAAAATAATACAACTCTTTTTAATTGTTGATTTAGTGCACTTTTCTGGCTGGAGATGTTTAACATTTATGGAAGGAGTCTCCAGCGTCAGAGCACTTTTTGGTTTTTTTTGTTGATTTGGAGAAAAACATGATGCTGGGGTTAATATCTGCTATAATAGAGGTTACATGAACTCTCTGTTTTGCAGATTAAATCTGACTACAAATGAGTGAAAGTATGTGTCGTTTTCTTGGTGAATAAAAAAAATAATAAATCATAGTAGTAAGTGTTGTTAATGGAAAAGAATCACGATCATACTGATAACTGTTACTCCGCTTCGTCACATCAACAAATTGCTGATCAGTTTCACGTGTGCATCCAAGCGAATCTAATGTTATTATCTTTATTGTGATAAATTCTTTCCCGTAACATATCGCGTGTTGTGTTGTGTCTCTCTCTTCTGGTGCAGTTTCGCTGTCCAGCAGCAGCCTGAAGAAGAAAAGTCACCGCAGTTTATTCAGCTCGTTCTTCTGCTGCCTGCGGAGTTATGAAGTCGATCCTCCCGCCAGCACCAACAACAACACCAGCAGCCCCCTGCCTCCGCCCGTGGAGGAGAATGGAGCGCCGCCAAAGGTGAGAGAGATAGAGATTGAGAGAGAGAGATAGGAACACGCGTGCCCACGCTTTTTCCCCTTGATCCAGACCACAGTTTATCAGCCAGGACAGAACGGAGAAGCTCGGAGCTGCCAGTTTCATATTTTATAAACAGTCAGAAGTTCCAGTTGTATCATGGCACGCTGACCTCAGACAGCATTCAGATACTACTGCTATTAATAATAGTGACTACACTGTTTGTTAAAAGTTTATAAATGTTATTATTAATAATAACATTTTTATGTTTTTTCTATTACATTGTTTGTGGCAAAGTGATGATGATGATATTTAAAAGTAAAATTAGACAGTAATGATAAATTCTACTTGCGTTCAAATGATTTGTAAATAATTTGTTTTTTTATTTATGTTGAGTCAAGTGAATATTAATTTTCTTAGTCATTAAAATTGTAAATTTATCACCCAATGCTGCTAAATAAATAAATAATGTAGTAGTGTAATAATAGTAAGAAGATGAATAATTATAATAACAATAAGTCTTGAACAATTTTTTAATAGTTAATTAACAAAGACTTTTTTTTTTTCCCTTGGAAAAAAAAATTTTTTTTAAAAGAAGTAAACCTAATGACAATAAAACTAATAAACTAGCAAGTTAATGGCAATAAAAAGAATTTGTTATAAATGAACATTGTTGCTTTATTATTATTTAATTTATTTATTTTGAGGCAAATAAGTTTCAGGGAAAAATAATTGTATAATTAATAATAAAGAAATTATAATTATAACCGTAACAATGATAAGAAATAACATAAATTAATAAAAATATATAAAAAAAAATTTTAAAAGGTAAATCAGTAAACTAATGGCAATAAAAAGAATTTGTTATAAAAGAGAATTTTTGCTTTTTTATTAATCAATTTGGTACTCTTTTGAGACAGTTATTAAAAATGTAAAAACGTTTCATGATTAATAATATAAAGACATTACAATAATAACTGTGAAATCTATAACAAATAAAATAAATGAATAAAAATCTATTAAAAATGTGTTTAAAAAAAGTAAATCAGTAAACTAATGGCAGTAAAAAGAATCAATACATTTTTTTATTAATAAATTTATTATAATTCTTTTGACAAATAAAAAAAAAATCACATGTATAATGTATTATAATATTCGTTAATATTAATATCTTTGCTTCATGTAATATTAGAAGGAGTCAGTCTAAATGAATTGGGCTTTCACACTCTGAGCTTTTTAATCATAGATGTACAGTATCTATCATATAAACATAAAATATGAAAAATTTCAAGTAAAATTTCCACTTTCACACTTTGTCTTAACGGAACCAAAGTGCTATGAAGTTAAAAACAGAGCAGTGACGGTCCGATTGGTCAGGAGTCGGATAAGCGAGTGTTTTTGAGATGAGGTAGTCACTTTAAACGTGAGCTGAATCCACTAGACCAGATCATCACACTGAACAACAGACAGGTCAGCTGATGGACCGCGCTTGGGGTGAAACTTCATGTTGGTTTTGAGGAAATGTTTTCTTTTGACTCTCGGGTCGTTTTGATCATTCTCAGCAGTGTAGTTAAATGGTGTACTAACTTAAATCCATTGCTGTTGCTTCTCTGGACTGAAATTAGATGACATCTCAAAGGTATCCTAAAACCCTCCAGACCATCTTGTCCCCCCTCCGCCCCCTCCCCCTTTTTTTGTTTTCATTTTCAGTTTTTGCTCTGCGTTTCCCATTGTCTGCCTCATTGTTATCTCTCTGCACTGGAACGTGTTGTGTGTTTGTTGTCTCCCCTCACCCCTGTCCTGTGTTTGTGTACTCTCTCCGTCTCCATCTCTCCCGGGGTGTGTCGTGGCCCAGTGTGACCAGGCAGAGGTCGTCCCTGTGCCCGGTGTATGTATTACGCCCTTTTTTGTTCCTCATGCTTGCGTGTGGTTTAAACAAAAAGTATCCATTTATTTTTGCATGCCGAGTGAGCCGGGGTTCTTTTGGTTTTTTCCCCTCTATACTGGCTCTGGTGCTTAGTTCCTGTCACCAATCTACTTCCTGTTTGCTTTGGATTCTGCACGTGCTGCTACATTTTTAAAATTGCTGCGCTGACTGGAATGTTTCTGACAACACACATCCTGGGTCAAGGCTTTTTTTTGTTTTTTGAATAAAAGCAGGCGTAGATCGTACCAAGGCTTTATGTTCTCACATACCAGACGCTCACGTTATGAGACACGGAATAGAAAACGCGCTAACACAATGGAATAGGGTTCTTCTTCTTTTGTGTATGTATGTGTGTGTGTGTGTGTGTGTGTGTGTGTTATGTCTGGTGATGATGTTTTTTTATGTTTTATTAAATTTTCAGTATTATTAATGTGTTGCGATCATTTACACCACAGTAGGTTTTTCTGTGGTATATCATGTAGGTATCATGATATCTTTTAAATTTAAACAACATCTTATATCCACAGTATGTATATTAAAGTTTTGTGGGAATTATTTTTTGAATAATTGATTGGTTAAGATTTGGTACGAATATAAATTTAAAAATTTTTTAAATGATGCAATTTTTTTTGTTAAATGACCAGAAGCAGTTTTGTTTAAAGGTTTTTTTTTTCCAGCAGTTTTGTTGTTAAAATATATTTTAAAATCTTTACTATCATAAGATATTTATATCTTTTAAGTATTTTATTTTTAGTTGGATGCAGATGAGTAGTTTGACATTTTAATAAATTTTAATTAAATGTTAAAATGTTTACAAATTTTGTTGTTTGAAAAATATTAAAAACTTAATCAAACTTTAAAATTGTACACTGGTAATATATTTTATACTTATTTTTTATACTTATTTATATTATATATTTTTTTATTTAGCAAGTTCTGTACAAATTTAATCTAACTTTGCATAATGGTAATATTAAAATATTTAAATGACAGAGGTGTTTTCTTATTTGATATTTATAATTACATGTTTAAATATAGTTTATTAAAGATTTAATTAATTAATTTTTATTTTATTATTATTTTTGGCTTTAAAAGTTTTTCTTCCGGATATTTTCTTTCTTTTTTCCGTCCTTTTTCTGTGATTTTTCTTTTTAAAACAAAATATTTTCAAACATTTAAATTTGTATTTTATTTGTTTATTTTTTATTTTTTAAGTATTAAAACATCTTTGTATCAGGACACATCGTAATCAGATGTCCTGCGTAATGGTGATTAAGACTATAATGCATTTTTAAAATATTTTTATATCGCATAATTAGTTATAATTATACATGCACCGTTTAGCTGGTGAGTTTTTCAGCACCGTCCCTTTCCCTAATAAAACACCAGGCTGGAGTAGAAGAGTGATTCATTCTCTCGACACACAGAAATGCTTCATGTTTGCGAAGCTTATCACAGTTTTTGGCCTCCTGATCTTTGAGGTTCTCGTTATTGATTTTCACACACACACATACGCAGTGAGAAAGCGTAGGATCATCACCACACGAACGCTCCGTACTGGTTTGCTCCACCGTCATCTCCTGTTTGCCTTTGACCTCTCCCCTTTCCCACCCCTTTTTACATTTTTTTTATGAACTTTATGAAGTTGGAATGTCGCTGCTGCCGACTGCATTCCTTTTAACGCTTCTACCAGCCACCTCGATCTGCTGCAGCTTCAGAATTTTCAGTTTCGACACCTCGTCCTTTCTCATCCTCATCATGTGTTCTGTCCCTCCAGCCTCCGGAGAAATACCTCCTCCCAGAGGTCAACATCAACGACTACGGGAAGAAGTGCGTGGTGATCGACCTGGACGAGACGCTGGTGCACAGTTCCTTCAAGGTAGGTAGGCATGCGCGTATCATCTGGTCCGGCCAAAACTGTAAACGCATCAGCTGTCCCATCTCGGTGCTGCCGTGTCTCATGTTTTAGTTGCCTGGGAACCCACAAGCCAATGAAATCGAACCCCGAGCTAGTTATTCAGTTAAACGCATTAGTGCCGAGTAATGAAAATAAGCGAATGCTTCACTTCCTGGCTGCGGTGAGGGTTCTGTGTGGATGTAGGCTTTATCTTTGTCTTTAATACTCTTTGTTTTCCATGACATGTGCTAAACGTTGTTGTGCTTGTCTGTATTATGCTCAGAGAAACGAGCTAGATGTGTGTTTCGTGTGAACTTTATATATTTTTTTCCCCATGAAACTTTAAATAATTTTTAATCATCTTTATTCGGAGCACAATAAGGGCTTGGTAAAAATTTTTTATTTTTTTTTTATTTCGCTTAAAAATGGTTAAACCGCTGCTAGGAGAGGGAGGGAGCGAGGAGGGGGGGAAAAGGAAGGAAAGAAAAGGAAGAAGAAATAAAAATAGAAGAGGAAAAAATAGCTCGCACATGCATGTACAGATTTAGATTATTATTGCAGCTGGCTCAAATCTGTTTAGTGTTTATGAGAGGGAGTCAAATGGGATCGTAATTAAAAATAAATTGCATTGTTTATTGCAAATAGGCGTTGTTTATAGGCAAATAGTGTTTTTATTTATTTATATATATATTTTTTAACTCAGTTTTATTCAGGATTAGTCTTGGGAAAGACAATCTGAATACATTTTACTATCTTTTTTTTTTTTTTAAAGCTTTTCAAGTCGCCTACTTAGATACCTGAAATGAAGTGACACGTCCCACGATTGTCTGCTCGATTAATGTAGAATGAGGATTAAGAGAATGCTGAGGATTAAGTGCCTGATCGCTGCTGCCCCTAGTGAGCTCTAGAGTTTTAATCGTGACCTCGAAACGTGTGAACTGCATGCAGCAGAGGTCAGAAGAGCGCGAAACCTTCTGAGCAAATCACCTGACCGTAGTCAGATCTTAGATTCCTTCAGATTAAATTCGTCTGGGAATTTTTTTTTTCGTCTCGTTAATCCCGGTAAAAAGTCTGTCGAGGAGAGGCCGATGGGAGAAGTGACTAAACAGGTATTTTAGGAAGGGAGATTCCTCGACTCGGGAGATAATTTAAGACGAAAGTCAAAACTGTCCAGGAGGCAAATACTTACAAGGCATGTGCAGTCTTGAATGTTTTTGTGAGTGTGCATCTCTTTCAGCTGAATAGTGAAGATGTTCTGTTGTATTATTATGTTTATTGTATTAGAGCAGTTACATTTGTATTATTATTTTTTTTTATAACCCTTATTCATGTTAAGAAGTGTTGAAAGGACTCAGGCGCCCCCTGCTGTTGGTTAAAGGAACTATTACAGTATATACAGTATACATAGCATTCTGTTGCGCAACCTTTTTTTTCCATCACGTTTTAGAGGTGATAACGGCTATTTTTTAAAATTTATTTTATGTTTTTCTTTCTCTTTCAGTGAGTATTGATCTATTATGGCGTTTTCTTTCCTCACAGCCAATTAGTAATGCTGATTTCATCGTTCCGGTGGAGATCGATGGCACGGTGCATCAGGTAGGGTATCGTAAAACTGTACAAGCACATTTAGTTGTTCTTCTTCAAAAAAAATTCATTCCGATACTTACGTTTATGCTGTGCATAAATATTTACCCCCTTAGGTTGTTTTAAACTTTGTTTTTGAACCTGAAACGGACAGCATTTGAATTATGTATCTTAAATCTACCTTAAAAAAAAGTTATTATCGAACTGATGAATGATCAATTAATAATTAAAAGTGTAATTGTGTTTACCAAATGTCATTTTCATTGTGCTTGTCCAATCTTGGCTGCTCCCTCGTTCAAGTAATCCAGGATAGGCTGTGTCTGTCCTGGTTGGCCTATTCATGATTACTTGCACTGGGTGGCAGCTTTACATCTACAAAGAAGCACTCCTGCCGCCATTGGCGACGTGTTTGCATAACAAGGCCAGACTCTGTGTCTGTACAGTGCACGGTGTGTGTGTGTGTGTGTGTGTGTGTGTGTGTGTGTGTGTTTGTGTTTGCTCTGAGCATGTTGGAGTAAAGGGTGTGTCTCCGTTCCAGGTGTACGTTCTGAAGAGACCGCATGTGGACGAGTTCCTGCAGAAGATGGGAGAGCTGTTTGAGTGCGTGCTCTTCACAGCCAGCCTAGCCAAGGTTTGAGCCCCACAACGACATCCCATAATACCTCGAAACAACAACATTACAATACACTTTAGCTTCATAAACACTACAAAGGAGCTCGCAGTAAGCCCATTTTACACACCCAGGTCACCCTCCCTAAACACACACACACACACACACACACACACACACACACTTCCCGCCGGCGTTTTTCCGCTCCGCATTCAAAAAAAAAAAAAGTTGACAGACGCCCGAGGCTCTAGTTCATGTTTCGCGATGGAAAAGTAAATATAAACCAGCTCAAACTGGATGCACAGAAAGTGTGTTTAAAAAAATTACTTGTTTTTTAAAATAATTTTTTTGTTATTTATTTATATAAAAAAATTTATTATTTTAAATCATATTTTTATATATATATATACACTACCGTTCAAAAGTTTGGGGTCACTTGCAAATTTCTTTGTTTTTGTTTAGTGATTTATTT
>JAQMYJ010000018.1:3426856-3449490 GCA_030014305.1 Clarias laeviceps | reverse complement strand
GAAACGCAAACCGAGTCGAACTGAGCCGTGCGGTGCCGTAACGAGCCGAGTCGTACCACGCAGTGGAAAAGCGCCATTGGTGGTGGTCGGGTTTGAACATAGGACCTTCCGAACTGTAGTCCAACGCCTCAACCATCGAGCGTCTAAATGCACAAACGTGATTTTGTGTTCCTGAAAAGCAGACGTTCAGGGAAAAACGTTGAGATTTTCACCTTTTGGAAAATCCTTTTTATCTCAATTTTAGAACTGAATTTTTTTGCTCACATTACACCAGGTTACCGTGTGTCATCACTGGGTTGTTGTGCCCAAATCAGGTTGTTTTTGTATATTCACACACAAAAAAAAAAAATCATTAAGTGTATTTTATAAAATGTCATGCGGACATCATTCATGTTTGAGGCTTGAGGTCAACAAATCACTTTCCAGCAGCTTGTTGTATCCAATCCAGTCTACAGCTTGATCTGATCTTTCTGAAAGTGTAGACGCTGACAAATTTAAATAAAAAATTCAAGTACGTATATATATTTTTAACTAATATTACTATACTTTTATTGTTAAAATAAGACCGAATGTGTTTATTTTATTCAGATGAAGTCGTTTATCATCCTGTAATTGTGTGAGCCCTGTGTAAATCATTAGATCACTAAGTGTGCATATTGTTGAATCATTGGCCTGATGACACACACACACAGTTGACAAACACAATTAAGTGTAAGTTTACACATCTGTGTGTTGTACCTGCTGTCTGTGTATAAATATTTAGTCAGTGAGTTGCTGAACTCTTTTCATTCAGGACTGCACTGACTTTGGATCCTGATGCACAAGGAATGTAAAAGACGTGTCAAGGAACCTGCAAGCAAAGTTCGACCTTATTTACATGTAAGATGCTGACTTCTAGCATCCGATTGAACGAACACATGTGATCCAGACAATCAGCAGAATGTAGCGCAGAGATGATCAGAAAATCATGGCACGGCTCTGAAGGGATTCGAGGACCAGGTTTGGGCAACTCTGTCATAGAACAGAGTTCTTCATAGAACCTTTATTAGGAAGAAATGATGTGTGCTAGCGTTTATTGGGCATCTTCTTTGGAAGACTCATTAATTTTTTTTTTTTTTTTACTTTTTGGACGATTGCGATTTCTTCTGAACCAAGATGAACCTCGGGGTGAACGGTTTAGGAAATCTTTAGGAGCTCTTTAGGCTCATCATCAGTTCTTCTGACTGATCATCCTACAATAAAACATTTCCATCCTGGTTTCTTCCGTTTAAAAAAAAAAAAACTCCATCCTACGGTGGCCGTGAAGTGCAAAACAAATGAACAAAACTGGAAACAAAATAACAAATTCAAAACCAAATTTACAAAACGGAAAACAAAATAACTAATATCTGACTGGCCGAGAAGTGCAATACAAATTAACAAAACAGAAAACAAATTAACAAATTCAAAACCAAATTAACAAATCCGAAAACAAAATAACAAACAAAACAACAAATCCCCCAAAAAGTTTTGGGTTTTGTTATTTTGTTTTTGAATTAGTTATTTTGTTTTCCATTTGTTAATTTGTTTTTGAATTAGTTATTTTGTTTTCCGTTTTGTTATTTTGTTTTTGAATTTATTTTGTTTTCCGTTTTGTTATTTTGTTTTTGAATTTTTTATTTTGTTTTCCGTTCTGTTAATTTGGTTTTGAATTAGTTATTTTGTTTTCCATTTTGTTATTTTCTTTTCAGTTTTATTAATTTGTTTTGCACTTCAGGGCCACCGTACCATCCCCATTCACAATGCATAAGCCCCCGCTGATGAGATTCTGATGACCTCGTTCTCCGTCTCCATCATCCGATCACCCGCTGAGGGAAAATCTTTAGGGAGAATAGTGTTCATCACCCCACTGCGGTTCTATAATCTCTGCTGAAGCCACAGAACTCGAGATGTTCTGTTTGCTTGTGGTGTTTGATTTGATCCAGATTCTATCTAAGACATCGAAACTCCAACCCCGCTGACGCCGTTATCCCCGACGATGAACAAACGGCGTTCTTCTCCCTCTACTCTTGATCGTCCTGCAGGAAACACCTGGCAGTGTGGTGGAAATCAAACCCATGCAAGACTCTTCTGATCAGACGGTTTTATTTGAGAGAAACCGAAATCGTGCGTTTCCTGCATGCCATCCTGTTGGCGCAGGGTTTCAAACCTGGCGCCGCATGAAAGAAGGAATGTCTTACAACAAGCTGAGATTTATCACTAGCAGCTTGTAGTCTTGACTACAGCTGGGTATTTTATTAGTTTTTTTCAGTTCACACGTTCACGTTCTCTCTCACATACACACACACACACACACACACACGGCTGAAATCTTAAATAGTGGAATGTATTAAAAGTTGCACTCTAAAATAAAAAAGTACCTAAAAACCATCTATAAGAAAAGACTAATCTAGTGCATTAACAGGTCAGAGGATTGCACTACGGCTACATGTTGCTTAGTGTGGACTGTGGAGCTCGTCCCACAGTGTCTTGAATAAAACAGCAGGTCCTAGTCCAGGTTTTGTTCTGGTTGAGCTTCAGTCTGAGACTTCTTCTGTTCAGCTTTTCCGTCTCGCCCAGGCTCAGGTTTTTAGGCTTGTAGGAGAACGCGGCACAGGATTTATTCCGTCTCCACGGCCATGATGTGGACGAAAAGTCGAGCTGAAGGGAGGAGGTCCCCGTTCTGGTCGTACAGCGGCACGTGACGATATCCTGCAAAACAAAAAAAGGTTCAGAATGAGTCTGCTGGCTACGGTAGTACGCGATCACGTGCGAGTGGAATGATTTCACACACGCCGACTTCCCATCAGCTGACGCTCGACTATGGCGGTGGTCCAGGATTGCTCATTTTCCTGCCAATGCAGTGAGGGATTATTTTGCAGAAAGACCGAGCAGAATATATATATTTTTTTAAACACCTGTATACGAAATTGAACCCTTTCACAAGGGGGCGAAGACAATAAGTAAAGGAGTAAAACACTCGACGCAGTGCTGTTGGAATAATAAACAGCAGCGGATAAATCAGGGTTAACAATGCGACCATGAACTGATTTGTTCCTCCATCACCACAGCAACTTCCCAATCTATTAGTGAACACATCATGCTAAGGCAAATTAGTTCCTGTTTTCACTTACATGAACAGTTGTTCCCTCATCAGCTTCTCTTTCTTTCTTTAATAAGACGAAAACAAACGTGTTACTAAGAAAAAACAAGCCGTTCCTGTTTTCCTGTAATCCCCTGCTACGCTAATGCACTTATCGCTAGTGCTTCTCAATCAAGGGAGAAAGTTTTCTCAGTACGCTGGATCCGTGATCGGATTGACATCTGCAATTCTGGCCCCCCAGGAACTCCTTTAATGGCCCAAACATGTGGAAGTGGCTTGGAGTGAGGTCAGGACTGTACGGCGGACGTGGCGGTAATTCCCGGCTGAGTTCCTGCGAATGATTGTGTGTAAAGTTCCGCAACAAATTATTTGTCGATTTTCAAGGATCGGGCACTGAATGTTCTCGGGAACGTCTGCCTCTGAATGACTCCGCGCCACCTTGGCCAGGATCATCATTCATGGTCGTACGGACTTCTTTAAAACGTTTGCACCGTTCAAACGTTTCACTGCTGTTAGGAGTTTCATCACTGTACTGTTCACCGGAAAGTCCCGGTTTGACTCGAACGGCCTCCAACAATTTCAATCTTAGATCATGTGGAGCTTCGGCAGTGCAAGTATCAGGTCTTAACACGTTCTCTGAGATCGGACAGGGCTCTAAGTGATGACATTCAGCGTTGGCATCTGAAACTCTCCTCTACATGTATTAATGCACCTCCTCCATTGTAAATGGAATAAAACCTCTTTCCCAGTCATCATTTCACTTTAGGCTGCTCTAAACCATGCGGTGTGATCACTGACCGTCCTGCAGGCTGGTGAAGGGGACCGTGCACTGGCAGACGAAGTCGTTGCTGGACACGTGATCGTAATCCTCCACGACGAAGCGCACCAGGGCAAGTTCAGGCACATGCAGGTCGAACTTGAAATTCTTGTTCCACGTAGGGTTGAAACCTGAGCGAGACAAAGAGAGAGAGAGAGAGTGAAAGCCTGTGTGTTACTCGAAAGCTTGATCCCTTGGACTCCTTACAGAAAAACATCCTGGTTTGTGCCTCCAGCTACGGAGTTCAGGTGTAAATTATAGCGTCAGTCAAGCACAGGAGATTCAGCAGGAGATAAACATGAATAGAACTAGAGATTTATAGACTGGATCAGATATTTTTTTAAAGAAGAAAGCAAACTAATGACAAAAAGACTTCGTTTACCGAACAAATCACTGATATTTAAGGCAAACACCGACTTGTTTAATTCCTAGTAGATTTGAATGGAAGTGGCGAGTAGAAGGCCACACCTTTGGACCTTTGGAATTTGAATACAATATATTTGAATTTTACTCAAACCAGCTGGAAAGATGGTTCCGAAAAAGGGGGGGAAAATATACACGGTTATCCAGTACAGCCGTGGCTAAAAGTCTGCTGCGTCAGTGTTTTTTGGTGTTTGTGTCAGATGTTACTCTGGTACACTGAAGTATAATTACAAGCATTTCATACTGTAAGTGTCAAAGGCTTAAATGGACAATTACATTAAGTTTATGTAAAGAGACAATATTTGAAGCCTTCTTTTTCAAGATCGCTGCAATTCGCCCTGATGCTGTCAATCAACTTCTGGGCCACGCCCTGACTGATGGCGCAGCCCATTCTTACATAATCAATGCTTGGAGTTTGTCAGAATTTGTGGGATTTTGTTTGTCCGCCCGGCTCTTGTGGACTGACCACAAGTTCTCAATAGGATTAAGGTCTGAGGAGTTTCCTGGCCATGGACCCAAAATTGCGATGTTTTGTTCCCTGAGACACTTAGTTATCACTTTTTGCCTCATGGCGAGGAGCTCCATCATGCATTTTTTCATCACCAAACTGTTCTCGGATGGTTGGGAGAAGTTGCTCTCAGAGGAAGTACTGTTCTTTACTCATGGCTGTGTTCTTAGGCAAAATTGAGAGAGAGCCCAGTCCCTTGGCTGAGAAGCGACACCACACATGAATGGTTTTAGGAAGCTGTACTCTTGGCATGACACACGACTGACGGTAGCGATGATAATTACATGCTTGTAATTTTACTTCAGTATACCATCTGACCAAAAATGTAGGTTTATTAATATTTGTGTCACTCTGAAAAAATTTTTGGCCAATGATTCTGTTGTCTGGCTGTTCCTGTATCGTCACACTGGCTCCAAAATGTTTTTTAAATTTTTTTTTTATTATATGTTTTTATTATATGTTTATTATAGATTCCTCTATAATCCTACAGGTGGCGCTCAAGACTATGGACATATTGGACCATGTGCTCAGTTTATTTAGAGCTGTAGTAAAATCTAAACAATAAATAATATTAAACAGGGATATTTTTATAAGATTGTGATTCTAACAGAATCGCAGTGAAAATCGAATCGCCACCTGCAGTAGTTATTGTGATATTATTGTATCGGCTGGTCCCTGGTAATTGCCATCCCTACTGATCATATAATTGCTCTGGTTTGGCTTAAACAAAAGGCCACTCCTTTCCAAGTCATGCTTATAATCATGGTTATTAACAGATACTGCATTTAAAATAATGAAATACTAAATATTAGCACGTAATCTGGGATTCAACATGAAGATCATTAAGGAACTGGTATCTGGAATATCATGATGCTTCAAGATAAAACAGACTATTACATGTTTAGGTCTTGAGTGAACCAAGAAGAAACTTAGACAGTACCGTTGTTTTCAATGTGCTGCGTCTCTCTTTTGGCCGTGTCCGCAGGCACGCCGTAGATCTCCACTCGCACCAGGGGATCGACGATGGAGTTGGGCTTCTCGTTCACTTTGGGTAACTGCTGCGCTGAGATCACCTGCTCAAACAAAAAGAGGAGGGATTTTTTAAAAACTCAATGGGATTTTCGAAATAGAGAGAGAGAGAACATCTCAAACTGAAACATCATAAACAGAAATCAGAAAAGCGGCAGGTGTTGAGTCATATTTTGCAGGTATGTCACGGTGCTGACCATCACGTGGAGTGTGATGTGTTTGAGCCACGGTCCTCTGGTGAGCGTGATGGGGTCAAACTCGGACTCTTTATCCCGGAGATAGGCCGGCTTCAGGATGTAGCCGCTTCGTCCGTTTTGACTGAACAGGCCCTGGTTCAGGTCCATCTCTGCGCTTGGTGTCTGGACGTTGAGGGCCACTGGAGAGGAGATCAAACATGATATGCATCACATGAGGCATGAGCCAATGATCAGTTTTACAATTCTGTGAAAAATCTTAGGAATATTTCGATACGTTGTTGGATTGGTTACATTTTTCTAGCTTATGTAATATAATGACTCATTTCACAGACGATCCACAACATTAAAGGTTCCATATTATGGAAAAAAAAAATGTCTTAATCATGTTTTCAGTCAAAATAGATCCCTGATGTTTGTCCTTTTTACAGTATTGTATCGGCCAAGGCTTAAACAAGCTAATAGGATTCCTTCCCTATTGTGACCTCATATACCAAGAGACTCTTCCCTTGTTTAATCCTCAACTCTGCCCAGTTGTCCCAGCTCTGCCGTTCCCTGAGAGCCATTTTTGCACTAAATGTAGTAAATATAGCTAGGATTAAAGCATAGGAGCTAACTGCCAATGGCTAACGTATCCATCTTTTGCTCTTAATCGTGTTTATCACCCAACTTTTTGTATCGCTAAATATCAAAGACGCCACTGTACATTAGGAACCTTACCTACTGTATATTGTTTTGATTAATGCGTTTGGATATAAGCCTGAAAACAAGTGTGAAAGCGTGATGAGGTCCCAAACATGGAAGTTTCCAGTCTCTGCGTTCTGATTGGTTAGGAAAATCCACTTCGTCAAAGGTGTGTGAAATCAGGCAGGGAAGTGAATGTAGGATCGGAGTTGTATTTTATATAAAACATTATCAGAACATTTTTTTTTTTATGAACTTGTTATAAAAAAGGAGTATAATACGGGACCTTTAAACTTGACCATAACAAAACATAATGCAACTCTCTTGTTTATTCCGCCTCAGTCTTACCGATTTGGCAGCCGGCGTTCCACAGAGGCACGGGGTTGAAGTTGGAGGAATTTGTCCTGGCTGCTCCTGAGGGGTAAACTCTGCTCAGCTTGTCCACGTTGTGATGAATGTATTTGTTTGCTGTGAAAGAAATCAGGTTCAATACAATTCCACATCTCACAGCCTTTACGTACGACACGTCGGTGTCCTGTACCTGACTTCTCTGCCAAATTCACCGCATCCCATTCTTTAAAAGAAGGAATCTCGTAAAATGAATGATGAGTCTGCGCGTGCTCAAATCCTTGGAACTTGACGCTTTTGCAGTAGATGACGAGATCCGAGAGCTCTTTAGCTAGCTTTAGCGACTTCTAAGGCAGGAGGAATAACAAATAAAAAGTCAAAGTTTGAACAAAAACTATTTATATGTGCAGTTTATACAAGAAGACCACTGTTTTAGCAAACCTTATTGTTTTCCGAATGCTCAGCCTCCTCCTCGTCGTCACGCGCGTCTTCTTCTTCTGTCACGGACTCTTCTTCCTCAGCAGCCGCCTGGTCTAAGAAATAATCCTCCAGCTTGTTCAGGCGTTTGCATTTGATCAGAATGCGACCCTTCAGCTCCTGGTGATCAGGGGGGAAAAAAATCATATTCGTGTGAAGGTGTGTATTAAAGATCAAGATGCTCATTAGGAATTATACGGTAAACATGTCACAATTTAAGCGTATTAATTCAAAAGGAAAAACCATAAGGTTCAAAATTGTGGATCTGGTGAGGTTTTTCTCTAAGATGTTGGAAGGAGTCTCCAGTGTCAGCGATTTGCTAAAAAAAAATACATGACAATCAGGGTGGCATGGAGGCTTAGTGGTTAGCACTGTCTGTCGCCTTGCACCTCCAGGGTCCAGGTTCGATTCCCGCCTTGGGTCGGTGCGCATGGAGTTTGCATGTTCTCCCTGCGCTTGGTTGGTTTCCTCCCACAATCCAAAGACTTGCACATTAGGCTAATTGGTGTTCCCAGATTACCCATAGTGTGTGAATGAGCGTGTGTGTGTGTGCCCAGTGATGGATTGGAACCCGGAGTGTGTGTATCCCGCATCGTACCCCAAGTCTCATGGAAGAGGCTCCAGACACCCCATGATCCTATACTGTATACGGGATAAAGTGATGTAGATGATAAGTTTTATAACTTTTATAAGTATAAAAGTTTCTAATGACCTGTATGTCATAATAACTTGAAGAAACAATATTATTTTATTATTTGCCCCTTTAAACATCATCCATCATGTTCCTTAATAAATCTTGAATCCAGACGGTTCTGTTTTTGTTTTTTGTTTGTTTGTTTTTCTATTATAAAACATTGGGCGTTACAACAATGAGACCAAATCTCACGCGACTTTGCTAACAGCTAGTGAATGAAATATGACGATCAGCACCTAAGAAGCAGCACCACACCCTTACCGAGGGTCTAAAACAAAAGATAGGCTACAATTAGACTTGATTCTTGACTCCTGCTATCACAACAACTCCTCTGTCATTATCTCACTGAGTGTCATCAAGGAAAGCAGCCAAAACTCTAAACACTGTGATCAAACGCAGTGCTGCCTGTCACGCCCGTGATGAGAGTCTAGTATTCAGGTCAGTAGGAGTGGACAGAGCATTCCTCACATACTCGAGTGACGTCTGGAATGAAAACACACTTCTGGTGCAATAAAACGTAAATCCTGGCTTCCCTCGTCCAGACACAAGGCTGATTATTTCTGCTTGTGTTTGATGTTACGATCAAAACACAATTCCGGTGTATACTGTAAATATATATGTATAAAATAGAGAAAATGTGTGTGATAAAGAACTACTTCTGAAGTTTTGCAACATGGAAGTGACACATGTTGCTTCCCGAAAAGTTTTAAGTTGATAATTTATGAGATGATTTTATATGGGCCCCAAAAATACCCATTTTTCAGTTAAATACTGTCTCGCTTCAAACAATAATCATTTAAAATGCAAATTATTCATATTTCTTTATGAGTATTGATACTAAAATTGGTGGAAGCTTCTAGAAGCATATGACCTTGGTACAAGCTTAAAAGCAAAAACTTTTTTGGCATTTTTGGAATAAAATGCAATGTTTAAAATGTTTGTTTTTTCATGTGAAATTTAAATTTGTCATCTAAATGACAATTAAAATCATTGAAAGATTTGAATTCCAAAAAGTTACAGTTTTTTTTTTTTTTTTGCGAGAGAGAGAGAAACGTTACATTCCTATTTAATTAAAAGTCACAGTATTTTTCCTCCCAGCGAAGCCACAGGTTCAATCCAGCGCTCAGGTTACTACTGTATGTGTGCAGCGTTTCCAGTGTTTCTCTGCGTTCTCCAATTTCACCTGACAAAAATAAGCCGGGAGGAGGATCACTGACTCTAAACTGCACCTAGATATGAGTGATGAGTGCGAACGTGGGCGTGTCTGCGGGCGCATGGTGCCGTGTGATTATCTTACATTCTCTCGAGTGTGTATTTCCCAGTATTTCCTGTACCACTATAAATTTATAGCTCTGTCTGCTGTCTGGGTGTTTTTATTGCTCGTACGGTGTTCTGTATATGGCTCAAAGATTCCAAAGTATTATTAATATGCATAAAAAAACATGGTAAAGGTTATATATTTGTGTTTCTTCAACAAGTTAACATTAGTCTCAGATCTCTCTTAAAGTGTGCATGTGTTAATGATCCAGCTGAAAAACTGCCTTTATTTCACTCCTTTGCTGAACACGACGTTTCAGTATCTACTGTATGTAAATGAGCTATGGCTAAGCTCCGCCCCTACAGAGAACTGGAGAGTGGATCTGATGAATAAGCGAGGGTGGAGTCTTTGTATATGAGGTCACATGGGGGGGGGGGGGTGTTAGTCCAGGTTCACATTACCCGCCTAAAGTGACTCAAATCAGATTTTTTGAAATTATTTTTTAGGACTGTCTGAACGCACAAATCTGATTTATTTCAGAATCACTTTAGTATGTGGTCCTAGATCGGATACATATCCGATATGTTGTCATGTGACTTGAATGAGAACGGACAGATTAGGATCCATGTGATTTTTGTGCGGGGATTTCATAGCAGCGCTAGCAATAGCTGTTAACATCACTAAAGCAAAACATCTGGCTGTCTTCCTTCTTCTGGACCTTCTGATCAAATACAGCTGTCTCACTGCTTGCCGTCCACCAGAGCTAACATCGCATCCATTGTTTGAAATGAACCAGTGGTCGCAGAAATATGGCTTTTTTAACCCAGACAGTGCGAGCCAAGATGTACCGCATGTGTGGATGTGTGTAATTTTAAAAGACATCTGCGTCCCCATGGGAATCAGGTAAATGTCACTTGTAATGTAATTAATAATGAATGTTAACCACCATCACAGGTTTGTACTGTGAAAGTAGCTCTAAGTTCTTTGATCTCTAAGAAGATTACTTTTAAAAAAATGTTCTCACTGGTTTCATCTTTCATCCAAAGATGGCGACGTATAGCCTAAGAATGTAGAAATTTTTTACATTTTTAAAAGTTCTCTGACGTCACCAGACGGCTCATCGAGAAGTGTCAAAACCACGCTGGTATGAGAAGTGTCTGTACTTTCTGACGTGTGTGTGTTGGTGTGTGTCTAATAGAATAAAATTCCTCATGCTCTGAGCATCTACCCACCTCTGGAGAGGGCAGCGCTGAGGGCATGTGTTCTCCCAGGGGTTTGGTGAGCAGAGCGCTACCCAGGATGGAGCTCATGTGCTCGGCCATCAGCTTCTGCTGGTCTACACTGCAGTGGTTCTCCAGGGACAGGATCACTGGGTACTCCGACACCTGGGGTGAAAGACAAGTTTAGGAAAGTCAGAAAGGAGCACCGTTTCTGAAAAGGCTGCAGAATGCAGTCGGACGAGTGGCAGCAGGATGAGGTACGAGTAACCGAGGAAGCCGTCGCTATGACGACAGATGAGATGGAGACGATAAACATTATAACGTTAGAGGGAATGAAAAGAAATCACAAAGGAATTGAGTGAACACTAAGGAAAGCAAATAAGCACTGAATCAAAATGAAAACACAAGAGTGAAAGATATTTTAACACCAACAACAACAATAATAATAATAATAATAATTAAACACAAAAAAAACAGGTGATGCTGTTTATAGCATAAGTGAACAAAAAGGACACTGTGAAGGAAAAACACCAGCCAGCTTGTAGACCAATTATTTTCTCTCTCAGCACATGGTTTGGCATCAATCAGTGTCGACAACAGAGAAACTATTCGCCTTCTGGGACGCGTCTCGAAGTCCTGCCGGAGTCGGAAGCGGCCACAGGTTGGCACCGGAAAGCCATTAAAGAAGGAGGCAGTCAGTTTTATAAGTCTACACAGACATTCTCTGTGTTTGTGTGTGTGTGTGTGTGTGTGTGTGTGTGCTGATGAACTGATAACTAACTTCCAACCCAAGTAGATTTTTCACAAGTGTTTTGTTTTTACGTCCTGATCCCAAAATCAGATCCCGGGTTCGGGCAGCGGACGAACCGAATTCCGTTTCATCAATATATTTACAACATGTCGAACAACCACCAAAGAATGAATCAAAGTGAAGGAAAAAAGAAGAAAAGTGTCCTGGAAGTACTGTATACTGTACCTTACCTTAAAGGCATAGTCCTTGATGGCCTGAATGGCATCCTTAAAGAGGATCTTGGAGGTCAACGTGTATCCGTGGTAGATAACCGGCTCCCCGTCTGAGCCGTCCCAGATGTCCAGCTCTACGCAGCGGCATCCTTTCGTCAGCGCTCTGTAGAGGAGGGAAGATATTATAAACGCTCAGTCATGTGTAATTGGCGTACAGGCTTCACGAAGGAGCTTTCTGAGATCTGGCGTGAAATTATTGCAGATTTTAATGTTTGGTTTGGTCAAGTTGGTGTGCAATTATTGTTAATACATAAATGTAAATAAGACATAAAGTAACACTAAAGGATGGGGAACAACTGAACACCATAGACAGGATTTTAGCTTCGGTGTGCCGAACGTACCGTATGTAGCCCTCGATGCTGCTTGGGCCTTTGAGCTGGTCTTTCACAAGGTAGGTGTTGTGCGAGGAGGAGATGAAATAATGGCTTAAGGGGTGGCTCATATCCTGGTAGATGCTCTTATCCCTGGTAGGGCTCATGATCAGAGCTTCGGGCTGGTGCAGGAACATCAGAAAGCCGTCTTTCGTCATCAGCTGCTTTGCTTTGGCTGTCGAGGTGGAGGCAAGAGAAGCAAATGTAGGCAAACTAGCAGCATCGCACGGCGGCCGAAAGCAAATGTTTGTTCGAGAAGAATTCTAAAGGTGCAATTTGAACTGAGGTTTCTTTCGGTAAATGTGAAATCGTGTCCTCGTCAGGAATTTGCATATAAAAGAAAAAAAAAATATTCGGGATTCTGAATTTTCTCTTTCTGTATATTTTTTCCCTTCACGTAAATAGAAGAAAAACTCCTAAGTAATACAATATCAATGTCGTACTGTATATTTAACACATACATTTTCAGTCTTTATTTTCTTTGAAGCTTTTTAAGTGTGTCAGCGATCGCTCGCACAATAACGAGAGCAGAAAGAGCGCGCTGCCGGACACACCCACTGGCGTGCAGGGATTTGTTTACAGAGCATCATGCAAAGGTTTTGACGAACTCGTGCATGGACGTCACTGTTGTGCGGCGCTGAAGTCACCTTTTGTTCAAAATGTCTGTAAGGGCAAACGTCTAAATCGACACCCTGACCCTCAAAAAAAAAACGTGCAAATATGATGGAAATCTGTTCATCTACGGATGGATATTACAGAACTGTGCAAAAGTCTTTGCACATGCAAATAAGTGCTGCAGAGCAAGGATTGAAAAGGAGAGAAAAATAAATAAATAAATAAATAAAAAACCCAATAACCATTAATTAATGACATAAAGTTAGTATTCGGTGTGATGACGATTTGAAAATAGTTTAGTCTCAGGTACAATTCATGCTGTTTTATAAGGAAATAAGCTCCTTTGGTGTCCATGCAAAACCTGACGACTTCCATTTTGTTTGTCTAAAAAGTGATCGTTTTTTAAGATGTGCTGCTTTCTTTTCCAGCATACAAATATTTTTCTTCATTTCTTTAGTTTGTCCTAAAAAGCACAGGGTGTCTAAGACTTAAACATGGGTAAAGTGTTAATACATAAGATGAGATGAGATGAGATCAGTGTATAAATCTACAATAATAAAAATAAATGATTTCCACTGACACGCTTAAAAACACCTTCTGACCAATCAGATACAAGGATTCAACCGAATTTGTGTAAAGATGATACTCGAAGGAAAGCAATACCCGTTTCATCTACTTCATATTTCTCGATGAGCTGAGTGGCGTGAATCAGGTCCACTTTCTCCTTCTGCTCGTTTGTCAGGAAGTCCAGAAGATTGGCGGCACTCATGAGTCCTTCGGTTTTGGCGTACGTTTTGTAGATCACGTCGATCTCCTCTCTGTCGGTCAGGGTCTCGTACAAGAGCTTAATTTCTTTTCCTTCCAGTAAGCCAGTTTTGGACCGATCACATTTCTGGGAACAGAAATACACACACACACACACACACACACAAGTATTAAAGATAAACACAAAATGGGCAAGGTCAAAAATACAGAGCAAAAAAAAAAAAGAAAAACACCTCAAAGAGCATCTTGATGTATTCGTCGTCCACTTCATGGTTGATGTTCTGCAGGAAGCTCTTCACCTCATCTCGACTCATCTTCGTGTCACAGTTTATATCAGCCTTACGCAAACAGTTGAAGATCCAGCTGATGTCCCAATATAAGGCTAACAACTCATCATATAAAGCTGTACGATGTTTATATTCAATATCATCACTTGTGTGAAAAAGTTTTGACCCCCCCCCCCCACTTTCTTTCTTTCTTTCTTTCTTTCTTCATAATATGCTTCCAGAAAGCAAATACAAGGAACAGTTCTCCAGGCTTTCGAAAGGACTGTTTTTTGTTTGTTTAGCCACACAGTGAGCAGTAAATCCTTCAGGGATATAAGAAAAACATCTAACTTAAGGCATGAACCAGTGATAAACAGGTGCAGATGATGACGGATGATCAGTTTACTACTGATGCTGAATGCTGAGTGGTTGGAGCAGACGAGAGGGGAAATGAGGTTGAGGTTGTTACATAAACAAGAAATTTTAAAATTTTATCTTTAGGCACTTTAGTAAAACATTTGTTCACATTTCTGGGGGGTCAAGACTTTTGCACAGTACTCGACATGAAAAAGTTTCAGTAAAACTCCTATTCTTTTCCTTAAGCGAGCTAAATAACATAAAAATGCCAAGGATACTGTTCGGTCCTCTTCTGTTGGCTGAGATTGCTCGTGTTGTTCATGACCTTCTCCAGACCTGACACCCAGTTCTTGGCCTCCTCCTCGTTCTTGGCGATCAAGTCTAGGTTCTTATGGTGGCCCTTGAACAGGATGGAGAATGCCCGCGATTCCAGCGTCTCCTCGGTGTAGTTCTTGAGACCCTCCGTGTGCCGGCCGAGGCGCACGCTCTCTATTTCCTCGATGGAAACTGAGGGAAGAAGAAGAATGTTTGAGGACTTCTGATCTGTAGAATTCCATGATGAGATACATAATTAATGAATAAAACATTTGCCGGCATGCTGGTGGAGGAAAATAATCAACAACAACATGGTGTGATGGAGCGGTCACTGTTACCACCATGCAGCTGATTATTTTTTTTATTACTGAATCACGCTATATTGTGATAATGCTCTTGTATGAGGTCAATTAAATATGCTTATACAGTATATGGTGCTGATACATGCAAACTGTAGTGAATACTACAAATGTCAATAAATCTCACTTACATTCAAGTGCGAACATTTTCCACACATTTTTATTTACAAACATAAACAATTCAAATGTCTGAAAGTATCATGAAATTTGATTTTCTCATGTAGTCCACTTATATATATATTATTATAATTCTTTATTATATCTACTCTTGGTTAAGTTAAGACGCGAGTGAACTTTGTTCTGATGCGATACACAACAAATCATCTCACAGTCTCGTGGTTTTACAGCACTGTGTGTAGTCTGTGATTTGAAGCGTGATCAGATCTATAAAAAAGCTCCATAATCGCTGGATGAAGTTTGTCTTAATGGTCTGTCCCAGATGTCTGAGCAATAAACTGGCATCATTATGGCAGCTATCATGCTTTTGTTCTTTTTTCTTTTCCACCCAGCCGTACAATAAGAGACGTATGCTTACGATAAGGAATATTGGTTGTATAAAACATACAACGAGTCTATTAATATAGAATAAGACATTATATTATATTTTATTATATATTCTACACTACATTATTGTATAAAGTCCCAAAGGCCTAAGTTTAAACAATTAAGCATTACCAGCAGGATGCTAATAAAGCAGTACAAAAGGAAAGGCAATAAAAAAAAAAAAAAGACCTTTTGTAGTAAATTGTATGGGACAAAGGTGTGTCCACAGTGTGTTCCACAATGAGAATTCCACTGTACAGTCGGTCTCAGTATATGAGACCTGTTCTCTGTACAGTCGGTCTGTTAATAGGAGGGATGCCCTCTGTACAGTCAGTCTTTTGATATGAGGTATGTCCTCTGTATAGTTAGTCCCCATATATGAGGTGTGTCCTCTGTATAGTCAGTTTTTTGTATAGTCCTCTGTACAGCTTGTCACAGTATACGAGACGGGTCCTCAATGCATGTCAGACCCAGCCAAGTGGTCCTGTCCTCTGTACAGTTCGTCACAGGACAGGAGGCGTGTCCTCTACACAACTAGGCGGTAAATTACAATTTCAGTGTGTACCGGTCTTCGGAACTTTTTAAAAATTAAGACTAAACTGTACTTATCCAAATGCCCCCAAAAATCCTTTCAATATCTTTCTACACCTAGGATTGTTAATCAGAATTGAATAAAACGGCGAAAACACAACCACTCTCTCGTGGCTCTTATTCGACAATGAGCATTGCAACCGTGCACTCCAGGACTCTCGTTTAACCTCATTTGCATTCTCTCTTACAGGCTTCGTTTGGCTCCATCTGGACTTATCTAAACAGTGTAGTTGTTGTTTCAACACTGGCCATTGTGCTGTGTACACACGTGTAGGATGGACTCACAGGTGTGTTTTGGACGAATCTTTTTCCTGGACTCTCGCCACACGGTCTTGCAGTCCTCCTGCAGCTTGAAGTATCGCGGTTTCTTCCACGATCCCGAGCGAACCTTGGTGAGCTCTGTGCCCTTCAGAAGGAAGTTCAAGTCTGGATCTCCATCCATGCCTGCAAGTCGTCAGAAACATACATGCAGATAGGAAGAAGAGAGGAGAAATCAGACCAAATCACATCGATTACTTCGAAAGCCTTGATGGACGAGCGTGCATTATTCAAACCAACTTTTCATTTACCGGATCATGCAAACGCCGTGATTTATCCATGCATGCAAATTTGTTTGCCGGATCTGAAGGTCAGCATAATCACAGCATTAAATCATTCTTCTGATACGACAAATATTTGCATACTTCTGGCATTGTGATACATCAATCTAACATCAGTGATAACAATGACCTAATTTCTTGTGATGCTCCATTGTTTGTCTTTCTTTTTTTTTCTTTTTTTTCATTTATAACTCAACAGAAAGAACCAGGAAGTAAACCTCTCGTGCATTGTGGAGGAAAAAATAAAAAAACCAACAACCACAAAAGAGGTTTCATTTTCAAGCTCACTCAGAATCCATTTAGTGGAGCACAAACACCAGAATAGTGTACGTGTAGTGACTTGAGCTGAATGCTCTTTCACACAGGAGGAGGCTGTGATTGGGCTATTTAATCCTATATGTTCTTGCATAAAGTGGACAAGAAAAAATGACTCAAGGCTTTTCAGGATGTTTAACATTGAAAAGGAGCTTTTTTTTTTTTTTTTTTTTTTTGGAATGAAGAATTTCCGCGCAACACTTCAAAGACTGCAGCAACTTTCAGAGGATCAAACGAATCAGTAACTACTGTATATAAAACAAAATATAAATATTTGTACAAATCGAACCTTAAAGTTACAGAGATGAAACAATTTTGGTTACATTGTTGCAACGTTACAAGAAAACAAGTGTTCCAAGAAGAAGCAGAATGAAGAATGAAGAATAAATAATGGAGAATGAAGCCGGTCCTACCCAGGAGCTTCAGGTTCACGGTGGTGATCTTCTCGCTTTGCTCATCATGAAGTAATTCCTGCGACTTGCTCCTTTTCGGCTGCTTCCGTACGCACTGCATGTCGGCTCTTTTTTTTGTGTGTCCCTGACAGGATCCTCAGTGAACACTAACTAAGATCCAGCCAGGGGAAGTGCTGAGCTCATATCTCTCTCTCACTCCCGGGGCGTGGACCATGCAAAGCTCACTCCTAGAATTACATACAAAAGCAAAGCGACCTGCGAGGACGAGCCGCCTTTAGTGACAAATAAGCACCTGCGGCACAACCCTAACCCTAGTGCACTGTGGGGGGTGGGGGGGGGGTGTTAGGGGTGTTGTTGTTTCGAAACCCTTTGGAGTGAACTTACAGTAGGTGTGGGGAAAAAGAGACACTCGGGATCAGGAAGAAAGCGGAAGGAAACACACTCCACTCCACGCGTATAAACGCGAACGCGTTACAGTTTGCATTACTTATGCTGCAACCAGATTAACTTACAGTACAGATCTGTTTTTTTTTTTTTTTTTTTTTTTACAGGTGCATGCATTAGTGAGATGAACAGTTTTGTTTCTTCTTTTTTTTTTTTGCTGAAAATATTTCTCCTAAAATAAAAAATTTTATTTAGAGTGTACAGTATATTTAAAGGAAATTACATCATCACATTACATGAAAATAACCCAAGATCATGCAGTACTGTATGTGCAGAGTAAACAACTTGTGTTAATGCTCTGGTTAATTACATAACATCAAGAAATCAGTATTTGGTGGAAAAATTACTTCGATTTGCATTTACAGTTTTCATGCGTTTTGGCTCTCCACCATTTATTTATTTATTTATTTTACATTGCTGTTGGATAACTTTATACCACTGTTTTTTTCAAAAATGTTCTCTTAAGTTTTTTTTACATTGGCACAACATTTCAATACACTTCTTACAAATTGTATTTGTCCCAAATGATACAAGAGAAAATAAAAACAAACAAACAAAAAATAAGGGGGTTAGGGTTCCACTATTGCTTTCTTGTGGAATAAATTAATAAAAGGCTTCCATGCTGTATAATTTCTGTTAAGTGAGAATCTGATCTTTTCCAATTGTAGGTGAAACATAACATCTTTAATGAGGGTTGAGCAATGTTATACCACTTTTTTGCCAAAAAAAAAGCAAACAGCTCAGCTTTGCTTGATGGTTTGTGACTATCCGTCTTCCTCTTGATGACATTCCAGAAGTTTCCTGGAGTAAATTGCAGTGCTCTATTATTTTTTTTCCAGAGCTGTATGTCTTTAGGAGCACACTGTAATGTGTGAAGGCTTCACTCCATATACAGTATGATCTTATAAACTACACAAAAACACCAATCTTGTGTGTACACTCATGCTTGGTGCGTCACGATTTAAAAATAATCCGGTATAATAAATATCGTGGGGTAGCTCTGGATCTCGTTTAGCAATAAAACATTATGCATTTTTAATACACACCAATTTGTGGCATTTATTATTGAAATCTCATAAAGTAATGAAAATATTATCGCTTATTGTCACTCACTCACTCACTCACTCATCTTGTATACAGGTTCATATATGTTCTGGAATTTCGTATTGTGAAGCATATTTTCCCAAAGGGAATAATATAAATTAGAGATGGGGAATTGTTATGAATCGTGATTCTTTTGTGTGGTGATATCATCATTCTCCCAACACTGCCTCCATAAACTATTTAAAAAAAACAAAAAACAATTAGGTTTATAATAGAGATGAACCGGTCAATCAGCCAGTGATCAGAATTGGCTGGTTTTCAGTTTGATTGGCAGTGATCAGTGATTAGCCAGTCAGCCTCAGATATAAATGATTCTACAGTAGATAATCCGTTCCAGCCTCCCAAAAATATAACCAATATTACCAATTTCCAGCAATATAATCATATTTGTGCATATAAAAACAATCAATGCATTTGGAAGACATGTTAATGAAGTAAAATAAGTAAATAAATAAATAAATAAACATTAAACCTACCTTAACCTTAATTTATGTCTTGTCTTGGCACTGGCTGCTTTAAAAACCAAACTGAAAGTGGATCCCTTTCCTTCTTGCTACCATCCTTGCTAACATTCTTGGGACCCATGCATTGTGCTACAGTATGTCTTCACTAAATCTTCCATAACATGCAAAAAAGAAAGAAACTGTCAGTCAGCCCGGACCCCGGCCCGCCATTTAGTGGGCCTGGTCTAGTGGATGAATAAAGGATCACCTCTGACCTGAGCGTGAAGTTTCCACATGGTATGTGAGTTTCCATAGAGTACTTTCTCAGGTTTCTCCACAGTCCAGTGAATGCATTGTATGCTAACTGGTGTTTTTAAAATTGCTTGTAGTGTGTGAGTGTTGATGCATTTGTGCCCTGTGATGGGGGGACACACATCCTGGCACAGGACCTAGGCTCCTTTTAAAAACACAGGCTAGTTCATCAGGTCAGAGTTGACGCCCACCATCACCAATCGAGCTAGTCATTTTACGTTACTGAGATTAATTGAAGACTATAAAAAATATGAATTAAAAAAGTGAACCAAAACAAACCGATAAATTATTATGACAGCTAAATGACTTTGCATTATTAAATAATTGAAATTAGAAAAAAAGACTTCCAATTCTTCCAATTTTTTCGGACTTTACTCTCATTGTTCATTTTGTGCTCTCAGCTACCTGTAGACATCACCTTTATGGGGATTCTGGGCGTCACTGTATGTAAACAAGCTGTGATCAGAATGTGCTTTGTGTGATCAACATATGAAAAAAAACAAGTATGAACAAATATCATAATTCTTTTCAAATTTTTCTTACACAAAACAGTCACACATACACACACCTTCACTAAAAGATTAATAAATGAGGCCCAATGTCAGTAATTATCATGTTGTTATGTTAATAGAAGATAGGGTATCTGTCTGAGAGCTGAAAATATAACATTTCTGCATGTTATCGACAACAGATGTAGCGTGCTTTATGCAGTGAGTTAGATTTAGAGGTCACAGTAGTGGGCGAGTCCAGAAGGAAAGTGTTGCAACGTTTTTGGGGAATCGCAACTAGACACAAAAGGAATGAGAACTGCTGCATAAATGTCAAACAGTCATCTCTCCCTATGAATCAGTGTTTCCACCCATCATAACTGTTTGTAGGGTTGCAGGGTGGTTTTCCCAATTGGAGTGGATTTACTGAGTTCTTAGACATTTCAAACAACTACTTAAGGACAAGGTTGGGAAACTATCCGTGAACAAATTTCTCTTTTTCTTCACCCAAAAACAAACTGAAACTTATACAGTAGAGATAAAAACACACTGTGCATGGACTTAGATGAGCTTTAGTTACTACTGGAGCTGAACACCAGCAAGGCTTTGTGTTTAACACACAACACAAATTACATCAATTCAGCAGTTCTCCTACCATTAGAGAAAAATCATGAGTTTCACATGTGAGAAAAACGTGAAGCTGTTTCACCATATGATGACAAAAGCTGGGACTGCGCAATGAAATGTAGACAATCATGTGATATCGTATGAATTCTGTGTGCTGAGGTGAAAATAAATGAATCATATAAAATTCTCGTTATGTTGAAGTGGACAAAGTTAAACTGTGACTTTTACTGAGAGTAAAAATTCTCAAACATTTTGTCGAAATGACCCCAAATCAACATATTTAAACATATACATTTTCTGCAACCTTCAAGGCTTAGCATTTTGGTTTCTCCTTATGCTGCTAAATCCACACTAAATATTAATCATTCATGGGTGATGATGAAGCGATAACCATTTTAGGAACGATCTTAAATTAAGTGCGACAGTGTCATCTATTGGTCATACTGTGTAATATAAACACTAACAGATTATACAGATTATACCCACAAACACATCTGCAACTGGCTAATAAAGTTAGCCTTAAATGAACACACAAACTCTCAAATCACTCATTAAAGCAAAACAGTAAGGTCACACATTCTGCACTCATTTTTGGGGCATTTTGTACTTTGTATTAGATTTCACTGTATATTCAGAATTATATATATAGGATATAGATCAGGCAGAAGTCAGGGCTCTCAAAACATTGGAGCAGAGTGAGGAGCGGCAGCGAATTAACCAAATACTCCATTCGCAGGTATTGGTAGCACCGCATGCAGATCCTTACGGCTATCGTTACCTGCAAATGGAGCGTGCAGTCAACTCGCTGTCGCTCCTCATGCTGCCCCAACGTAACACCTGTGAGACGCTCACAGTATGACATAAAAGCTGATGTTGATGATGACGCTTCATATTGTTACGTCACAGTATGACATAAAAGTTGATGATGATGATGACACTTCATATTGTTACGTCACAGTATGACATAAAAGTTGATGATGATGATGATGATGCCCACTGTAATATATGTTCTGTTAGTACTGGCGCCGAATGTTTTGTGAGCATGTCACAGGTGTTCCTCCTTGTGTAACAGTAGGCAGCAGCATCATCAACTTTTATTTCATACTGTGGTAATAGTAGCACACAGGCGTCAGGACGTGCATGTGGTGGGGTCTAGTAGTATACATAGTACATGATGTCATTTTTTATACTGTATTGTCTTGTATATCATCTCAGTGTGTATACCCTCTTTTATACTGTGCCATTATTTATTGTCTTGTATATTGTCTCTCTTTAAAAAAAAATTGTCTTGTACACCGTCCCAGTTTAAATGCCGTCTTGTATTTCGCCACTTTTACATCGTAAAAGGTCAGAGGCTATACATTTCTTTTCAACCAACTTATGCAGACAGTATGGTCACTGAAACGGGAAGGGATGTTTACTTCACTGGAAGACTTTTATCAGTCCAGCAGCAATTAAGATGCCATGCATCCCTGATGCTCATTAGGAGATGTGTGGTTTGAGGTCTATTTGAGATTTTATGAATTTGAGCACTGATGAGGTAATGTAAACACACCACTGCCAGAATTTGCCCCTTACATCGTGATTTACTGCACTATGATAAAGCAGGCAAGTGTCCTGGGGTGGAAAAATATCTGTGTAATTATACATTTTTACTTTTCTTAAATAAGCATAATTGAAATTGCACACTATGCATCTACTGGATTATACATTTACACAATCGCAAAAAAAAATCATACCTTTTACTCAGTGTATTTTTACAATATCCTCAGTGTACACCGTGTTCCAAATTATTACGCAAATGATATCTTTCTCTGATTTTCATAATTAGTCGATGCAAATGACAGTCAGTATAATTTTCAAGTCATCAACCATTAGGGTATAATTCAAATTTTATTGAACAAACCTCCT
>JAQMYJ010000018.1:3406918-3426621 GCA_030014305.1 Clarias laeviceps | reverse complement strand
CACCATCCATGAGTTTAATTTAAAAACTAAACATTTAATGTTTATGACACTTACATCCAATTTGCATAATAATTTGGTGTATATTTACAAAAAAAAAATTTTTTTAACTGCTTCTTACACATGATATCCCTTTTAAATATCCTGTTTTCTTTGCTAACATTGAGTTAGATTAGCATCAATTCCAGTAGCAAATGATTTGTTGAAAGGCTGGTATGGTGAATATTGGATATATAAAGGATATTACACTTTTCAGGTATAGTTGCTTTAAAAAAAAGTGTTTTATAGAAGTTTGCTTCAGTATAAAATGTCATTAATGACAGTAGTATGATTCTTTTGATTTTTTAAAACATTTTTTACCCCTAGTGATCATCAGATTATCCACTTATGCTTACTAATACAACCCAAGTACAGTAGTTTAAATTTAAGGTCAAGTGCAATACTGGGATTTAAACCCATGCCCCTCTAGTTATCAGTATGCAGAAATGATGTGCTGCATTAATAGCGTGTGCCAATCATCACACAAATGAACCAAACCTAGCTAGGGATGTGTAGTTAGACCAGGATTGGTTTCAGCATCTATTGCTTTACGCACGGTGGAGACACCAACTGTGTTATTTCTCTGCCTACGTTGTGCACTAATACGTGCACTAGGAAGGTTGTTGCAGCAAGAAGTGTGTCATAGTGTAACTTCACACACGTCTCTCATATTGCGGTGACAAACTTGACAAATCCATCAGCATCTTGGATCTTACCGCGTCACAGTCCAGCAATTAGACCACTCCGTACACTGGATTATTCACGATTCAGATATTTATTTTTATTTTAATATAATATTTTGTTCTTGCAGATGGAGGAATTTCTGGGGGGGGGGGAAATGGACCAGAAAACTACTTAGATAATTGTAACACTGTGATTAGTTTATTGTAACTGTGATCAGTGATTTGTTGATTGAAACAACATGATCAGTGATCAGAAGATAATTAGTAATCGGTTGATTGTAACACTGTGATCGGTCATTGGTTGATCAGTAATTAATTAAAGGGACCAATGGTGGCAATGATTAGTTGATTGGAACAATAAGATCAGTGATTGGTTGATTGAAACAATGTGATTAGAGATTTGTTGATTATAACAATGGGGATCAGTGATTGGTTGATGTGAATATCGCATCCTAAAGGGTTTTATTCCTCTTACACTACCCCTTACAACTTTGTTTCAATTGCGGGAGGCGTTCTTGTTATTTGTATATAGTTATATTTAAAAGTGGAATAATCTACAGTAAACTTTTTTGTTTCATAAAAGTAATGTTGAAAATAATACAGATGATACAACAGTTTGATAATGACGATGGTTTAGGCCACATAATTTAAACGTTCAAATGGGGTGAAACACCTTAGGTGGAGCTCAGTGTACATGGGTGGGATAGAGGAGTAAAGCGATAAATAATAAATGAATAATTAACAAATGAAATTAGAATTTCCTCTGGATTTGTAGTAAGTGTGTAATATTTTTGAGGTGCACATGTAAGCATGCTTGAAAATATTTTCAATCAAGTAGTTGGATTGACTAATCTAAATTCCCTCTAGGGGTTAAAGAGGGAATGGACTGGCATCCCATTCAGGCTGTATTTCTGCCTCACACACAGAGTTCACAGGATTTATAATGATCCATTATTATTAAGCATTAACTGATAAATGAATGAATAAATAAATGAATGAATATTTTGTGAACACCTTTAAAGAAGTCTGAACACGAGTAACATTCAGATCTTATCCATCCATATTTTGTTCCACACCTGTATAAGAACCCTATTATACAGTAAGTATGTACTCTGAAACTTGTATTTTCTTTATTTGGTAAGGCACTTAAAGTGAAAGAAATGAACTTTTAATGAATACAGATTGATTTTGTGTGTCAGTGTGACTGATTATTATATAGACACTCTCAGTACTTGGTGTTTTATGTACCTTTTGTTTTATGTGCCATAAACCTTTCTGATTGGCCAGTTTGTTCGACCATCTCTGCCAGTATCAAAGATAAGCCAATAAATGCACAGGAGGCGGGTTTAGTGAGAATGTGGGTGGGAAAATGATGCTATTGCAAAGATTATCTGTTTTTCCAGTTAAATTTCAGTTATATTCTGGGTTATTATGTTTTCTCAGGAAGCGCTGGTTAAAGGCAGACAATAATAATAATAATAATAATAATAATAATAATATTCCATCCAGTCCAGCCTTCAGTCTTTCATCCTTTACTCTGAATGTTCATTTCATCCCTCTCAGCTCTGGGCACATGACCTTATATGGAGTTTTGTGGTTGTCGCTAAATGTAAATGAGCTCTCAGGAAGTCTCTGTGCACATTGCAGCTAATCAGCATACATATGCAAGTATGAAGACAATAATGTCTTCATTTTCCAAATCTTTTGCTAATCCAGTGCAAAACTTTACTACACTTAGTCTTACACAAAACATTTACATATAACTGTACTGAAAGATTGATAAATTACGTATTTGTATTTTTTCCACAGGTATCTAACCCAGACTCAGGACCTGCAGAAACGAGTGGTGTTTTCTCAGGTGTTGGACACGTACAGAAGGTTTTGCTCAAAGCCTCCGAAAGGTGTGTAATATGAATTAAAGTAAGGAGGCGTATATTTTTTATAAGGGATAACAAAAGGGTAATGAACCTTGAATCTCATGCCTTAAACATGCTTGAATTTGGTCTTCCCTGTTATATAATTTTTTTCCCTAAGGATTTGAAAAACACTTCCAGAAGAACGGCCAGTCCAAGCCGCCCAACGCAGAAACCAAGGTGACGACGTGTCCTTTTCTTTTGTTTTTAAAATTGCAGCAGAATTTGTTACTAGATTTATTTTGTCTAGGTTTCAAATGGTATGTGCAATAAAGTCATTTATTTTATGTCATGGATTAAATCCAGCAGCCAAACCGAACAATGCACAGAAGAACTCTGGTTCAAGTCTGATGGTGGAGGAGGATCTGGTGGGGGCGAAGGCAAAGAGGGAGGAAAGAAGGACAAAAGCTGGTTCACACAAGTCCAGAAGGTGTGATGAAGGGTTTTTGCTGTGGATCACACCTCTGTCTGCGGGTACACACACTGTACACACAATCATTCACCAGCACCACTTACACATTACAAGAACTTATTGCCACATACCCTGAACAGTCCTAACCTTGCTACAAGCCATTTCCACATGTCTGGGCCATTACAGGAGTTCCTGGAAGGCTAGTGTTTCAGATGTGCAGCAGGCAGTCCGATCATGGCTCCAGCGTACTGAGAAAACTTTCCACCTTGTTGGTGTCCAAGCACTAGTGAAGCGCTGGGTTAAGTGCATTAGTGAAGCAGGGGATTATATAGACACGTTTTACTCTCATAACTGTGACAAAAAAAGTCCTGTTTTAACTTGAACACCCCTTGTATAATAAACACTATCTGAAGTCATTCTGCATTGCAAATTATACAGCTAAAGTAACCAAAAATGTTTGTAAATGAAGCCTATACTGTAGTTTATCAGAACAGTTTAATCTGTATTATATGACCTTGTTTAGTCTGGATCTTATGCTGTCAAATGATGTCAGAGAATTTCATTCTAATTTCTTTTCTCTCAGAAATATGTGTGGTTCTACGTACATCGGGAGTGTGGACACGTTTAAGCGGAATCTGGAGTCGACTCACCCTGTGGTTTACTCCACTGAGAGTGACGGGTAACTGCAACACAACTTTGTTTAAAGCTATTGTGTCAGAAATTCACTGTTTTATTTCTCTTTCACTACAGAGATTTGACAACAATACGGAAACACCGTAAGAGCTGAATCAACAAGTCTGACCAATCAGAATAGAATAAATAGAATTCATCAGCACTGTAAGATAATAATTTGGGGCAGGGGCATGGGTGCCTGTTCGGTATCGGCAAGACCTCCGCCAAAGTGACGAGATCAGCGTAACATTCAAGGACTGGCCGGGTGCGAAGAGGCCAAGCTGGAGATCATGGAGTTTGTTAACTTCCTGAAAAACCCCAAGCAGTTCCAGGACCCTGGGGCCAAGATCCCGAAGGTACCAAACTGACTTTGGGTTGAAGTTAAGATTTTGTAATCTCAGCAAGAGTATTTTTTTGGACAAAACTATAATGGCAATCTAGTGTTATGTTCTGTAACTAAGAAGTAATTCTGCTAATAACGAATCTACTGTAATAAGAATTATGTGAATAGAACGGGTGCTATCGCGACTATGATTTAGCAGTAGCATTGATCATTTTCAACCCAGCGCAATACTGGAGACACCTGACAACTACGCTTTTCTGCAGTGTTCAGACCGAACATGAATAAACTAAAAAAACAAACAAACATATGGATCTGGTTAATTTTGCTTCATAAACACTTTATCTTATGTCCTGTGAGTTTAGGTAAACAATGTGCAACTCTTGGCAACTCTGATAACATGTCTGCTCTATATTTCAGTCTTTGTTAAACATATTACGGTATTCCTTTAATTATCATTTCCCTAAAGTTAATTACATTTTTGGGGGGTTTCGGGGTGCTATTCTGACCGGACCTCCCGGTACTGGGAAGACCCTGTTAGCCAAGGCGACTGCGGGTGAAGCGAACGTCCCCTTCATTACCGTTAGCGGCTCTGAATTCCTAGAGATGTTTGTGGCCGTCGGCCCAGCCAGGGTAAGTGACCTCACACCGACACGACGACTCTGTGAATGTCATTACGCACATTTCGGTGAATCTTTGGGCCAAATCTCTACAGTATACAGTACAGAAAAACATTTACAATCATACATCACTATACACCCTTGTCTGTTTTATAACCTCCCTCATAAGATTCCTTTTTACTTATACTCATATTTTTCATTCTTTTAAGAGAAGCCTCCAGGTGTTCAAAAATAATGTTTTATATCTTTTTCAGTTTTTATGGGTTGAACTGTATTTAATTTGTGCTTCTGCAATTTTTACAGCAGAACCATGAGTCTTGTTTTTTGTTTTTCCTTCATTTCAGGTTCGAGACCTGTTTGTTTTGGCACGCAAGAACGCCCCCTGCATCCTCTTCATAGATGAAATCGATGCAGAGGGAAGGAAAAGAGGCAGGAGGAAATAGTGAGGAGTAGAACCCACGGTGCGGAAATGGACGGTGTGTACCTGATGCTTATTTTTAGTTGCCATTAGTTCTCCTGATCCAGCGTGTGTGTGAACACCATGCTCACTCTGTCAGACTGGTGAAAAGTTGACCTTTTTAAGTCTTCTGCTTTAGGGTTTAACACGGCCAACAGCTAGTGGTTCTGGCTGGTACAAACAGACCGGACATCCTGGACTCGGCACTGATGAGACCTGGACGCTTCGACAGGCAGATATATATTGGTATATAATTCATTTTAATTTTGTATGAATTATATACCAATATTTTTATATTTTAATAATTCATCCCACGTGGTAAAACTCGAGGCTCAGTACCTCCCTAATACCTCTACACCAAGGAGCAGCTGCTGGACCGGATGTGTATGATGCTCGGTGGCCGTATCACAGATGAGATCTTCTTCGGGCGCATCACTACTGGAGCACAGGACGATTTGAGGAAGGTGACGCAGAGTGTGTATGCACAGCTAGGTGACTTTTAACACCTTAGAACTGAATCCGGAGGCAAATCCTCGGTTAGTCATTTAGGTAGCACCAAGTATACAGTGAGTTGCTCTGGTTTAGGGACTAAGAGAAGATTGGGTGAAAAAGTAAATAAAAGAGTGAAAAAGTATTAATGTGTGTGAAAGAAAAAAGAGAAAACAATGCACATTAAAGAAAAGAAAAACAAATGTGTCAACGAAAATAGATAAAAAGTTGGGTTTAAAGAAAAGTGAAGGCAAAGAAGTTGTGTTCAAAGATAAATGAATGGAATGTCTATAAGAAAAAAGTTATGTTTAAAGAAAAGTAAAAGAAATATAATAAAAAAATATGTTTAAAGGAAAAGAAAGAAGTTGTGTTTTGTGTTAAATGAAAAGTTTGCACAACCACTTCCGTAGTCATCCACTCCACCATCAGCCCCGTCTAAGACCCACACCGGGCTCCAATTCATTATATGCTAATCTGAACCGCGTTGGCTCTTATGGCCACCTACATGCAGGGGCTATCAGAACAGCTAAAGGACGAGCTAGCTTCTTGAGAGCCACCAAACAACCTAGAAGAATTACAGCATATTGGCTGCCGATTCCTATAGACAACCGCTTTCACGAGTGACGCAGCAAGTGAAGCCGGACAGCCTTCCCCCAATGGAGGCGCAAGGCTCTACCCCAACCCCGGGACTCTGAACCCGAAGAAGCTCAAGGGGAGCACATGCAGTTTCTGAGTTCCACCTAGAAGCATTTATTGACTGAGGCATGGTGGCAATTTCTTTGACAGACAGCTTGCCCAGAGATAAGGCATCTCCATGAACCCACTTCCCTCTCCTATCCCAGTGGCAGCTCTAGACGGTCAGCCATTTCGAACTGGGCCAGTAACCGAGCAGACGAGTCTGGTCTTCTTATACCTTCGGCAACACATGGAGCAACTCTCATTTCTTGTAACCCAGGTACCAGAACTGCAAGTAGTGCTAGGGTTCCCCATGTCATAACCCCTGCATCGAATGGTCAACCTGATCCATATCAGTCTGGGGGTTGCAGTGCTCCCAGACCTGCTTGAAGGGGATTGAACCTCCTTCACCAGCCCCTCTTGATGCAGTGGATCTGTTGAATGTCCCTCAGGTCTACTGAGACCTTGGAGAGGTATTCTCTAAGCGGAGGGCCCAGAAGCTGTCCCTGCACAGACCTTTCGACTGTGCGAGCACAGCCTGCTGCCAGGGGACGTCCCACCTAGGCTCCCTCCCTGTCCACCTCCAAACACCTAGCCATGGAAAAGTACTTCAAAGAAGTGCTCACATTAGGGTTCATTTGTGCCTTCATGTCACCTGCCAGGGTTCATGAAGAAAAAAGATGCCAACCCTGAAAGACCGCTATCCCTTGCGCCATCAGATTTGGCCTTTGAATGCCTGCAGAAGGCCCTGATCTTTACCAAGTTGGATCTCTGCAGCGGCTACAACTTGATCTGTATCAGGCCAGGGGTGAATTGAAAACTGCCTTTATCATGCCCTCGGGCACTACGAATATCTAGTCATGCCCTTTGGACTCCTGTCTCAGTGCTCTGGCCCGGATCAAAAGCTGCACCCCTTTGCTTTCTTTTCACACTGCCTGAAACCGCCAGAAAAAAAGTATGGCATCAGAAACCATGAACTCTTGGCCAAACAGTTGGCCTTGGAGGCGGCCAAATGCCAGATCCTGATTTGGACGGATCATAAGAACCTGCATAAGTCCAGTCGGCCAAGGCCTGAACCCACGGCAGTCCAGGTAGTCACTCTTTTTCGCCCGCTTTAACTATGTACTGTCATACAGACCAGGTTAAAAAAAAAACTGAAACCCGATGCTCTATCCCAACAGTGGGATTTGCCTTCCCAAAACCTGGTCGAAGAGCATATCATGCCAGAACCCCGCATTATAGTCCTGGTTCATTGGGTTATAGAATGAGAGATCCAACAGGGGCAGTAACGAGATCAGAGCCGCAGTGGGCCGACAAGGAACCTGTATGTGCCATCAGTGGTTCAACCACATGCTCTCTTCTGGGGCACAATTTTCAGCCCACCCGGGTATGGCAAGAGCCCTGAAATTCCTATACCGGTGCTTATGGTGGCCGCTATGGACACGGATGTGACCACGCCTATGTGGGAGCATGCTCTATGTGTGCACAGAATAAGGAGCCTCGCTTTTGTTCCCCTGGCTTGTTGCATCTTCTTTCATATTTATGTCCACACTGCTTTTTGTCATTTAAAAATTTAGAAGTGATGAAGAATCAAATCACTCAAGTTATTATTTATTATAAGACTACTAACAAGGCCAGTTAATAACTGTAATAAATATTAAACATATATATATATATAAACTATTAGAGAAAGAAAAGGAGGAAATCTAAAACAAATGTCCAAATACAGTACAAACATCGCACTCCCCCACAGTTAATGTACAAGTTGGTTAAGATATAAAAACATTTTTTTGAACATCTGGAAATAAAAAAACAGACAAGGACGTATTGTTTATCTGTACTGTTTATTGTAGAGATTTGGCCCATCTGATTTACTTAAATGTGAATAATAACATTCACAGAGTCGTCAGTTTGGTGTGAGGTCACATACCCTGGCTGGAGTGATGCCCACAAACAGCTGTAGGAATTCAGAGCCGTTAACATTCATGGAGGGGCGTTTGCTTCACCCACAGTCTGTTTTGTACCTTACTTTAACTTTGAACTTAAATTTAATATTTTAAATACAAATTATATATAAATGGTAATATACAGTACAAGACAATATACAATATGGTAAATAAAATAAGATATGCAAGACAACATAAAAATTAAACTATGTACAAAGTATAAAAAATTTGACACCATACAAGATCTATAAACTATGAGACAATATAAGAGACAATATAGAAACAAGACAATATAAAACGTAAGATGATATACAAAATAGTATGGGTGTTCTATAAATCTGTCTCGGCTACCCGCGCTTACCACGCACGCACATAGCAAATATGTTTTCACTGCTTCAGCGCCCGACCCATAAATCCATGCTACTTCTTCCCAAGTGACTTGTGGGTTAATTATTAGTAATGAAAGTTTTCATTTGTGTTTTATTGCACATTTTATTTAGTTTGCTTTTTTTAACAGTCGACTGATGGATAGCATTTAATCAACTTGTGAAAAATTGCTACCAGCATTTAAGCAATAGCGATTATATTGATAACATTAAAAACCTGTCACAACATACATATTAAGAAAGTAGTACTGATGTACGGATTGATGTAGCTGTAAATTTCTGCTACTGGTAGGAAATCTGGCAGAGTAGGAAAAATGATAGAACACCTGAGTCTTTTGAACAAAATTGTGTTGAAAATGCACACAAAAACTTTTAGTATATTTAATAACCTCAATCTATCCCATAAACCCTATTGCTATTGTATCTACAGTGATGATTTGTGTATTGAAAGATTCACAAAGATTCCAAACAGTAGTTTATTTGTATTCATGTTCATATTTATAATAATAAAAAAAATGAAGAAAAAACTATAAGGAATTTCGTATTTGTTCTTCATGTTTCCTTTCTGTTCCAGATCTTCACTTAATTAAAAAAAAATTCTGACACACTCAGAACATCATGAATGCAACATCAATTGCATGTCCAAATTAATTGTTCTGTTTGTAATGTTAGGGTTTGTCCACTAGATGGCAATACAATGAGCCCTTAAATTAAGCTTCATGAAATGAACTTTTTGGTGAAACGTTTGGCAGGGAAGCCTTGACACTTAAATGAGGCTTCATTCCAACATCGCCAGTTTGTGGATGTGATGAGAAATACCAACTTTAAGCAACTTAAATGCCTAGATGTTCCAAGAAGAAAATTGGACAATTCTGGGTGCCGTTGAAGGCAGCACGATGGAGAATGACTCTCAACGCCGCCTAGTGGTGAACCTAAACATGCACCGGAAGTAAATTCAATGTGTTGCAGGATGGCTAAAGAAGTTGTTCACTGTACATAAAATCCATTTGTTTTGTTTATTTAGCGTTGTGCGATCAAGGCAGACATGGCACACCGATATCTCCACCTCTCCAGAGGCTGCAGGAACCTTTACAGCATTTTTCTTCCTAATTTTAGATCAGCACAAGCAACGCGACTGGTAAGGTGCAAGCTGTGACAGGGGACGCGTCTCAAATAACTTAACGGTCAATAGCTAGTGCCCTAGATAGGTTGGCTAAGTCAGTATTACGTTCGTACCGGTGTAGAGTATTTATATAGGGAATATGGAGTAGTTTGGACTTAGTAAATAGTACATCTTAGCAACCCTTCACACGTTATACATAAATTAGCAGTCTTAGCAATTAGCTATCTGACTTGTTTTTTGCTTTATGTAAGAAAATTGATTCTAATATTTCTTCATTGCTTTGCTGTTTATGCCATACAAAATGTTTAGTCTAAATGACATTGCTGTTAAAGGTAAAGGTGTGTTAGCATGTTGCTAACTTACTGCGTTTTATCCATGCTAGGTCTGAGGTGTTTTTTCCCCCCTACACATATTCCGAAAAATACTTCCTGCTGAGCGAGGATTGGTCACTAGGGTAGACCATAAATCCTTCTGATTGGTCGGTTTGTTTGACCATCTCTGCCAGTATGGAAGATGAGACAATAAATGCACAGGAGGCGGGTTTAGTGAGAATGCGGGTGGGAAAATAATGTTATTGCAAAGTGATCCGTTTCTTTATCCTGTTAAATTTTAGTTATATTGTGGGTTATTATGTAGTCTGAAAAAAAATAAATAATAATATTGATGAAAATGATGATAATAAGAAAATCTCTATATTGGCAGAGAAGTGACTCAAAATAACTTCCAGTCCAGCTTTTACTCTGATTGTTCATTTCAATGTTTCAATGTAAATGAGCTGTCAGGAAGTCACTTTGTCAGCATTGTGAGTGAACCCCATCCACTGGCCGAGAAGAACGATTCACACATGAATTGTCTTAGGATGCTTTACTGTTGGCATGGCACAGGACTGATGGTAGCGCTCACCTTCATACCTTTAAAGAAGGGCAGCAAAGATGTCACTTATGTCCAGGAAAGAATAAGGTTATTCTTAGACTGTTATTCTGTAAGAGGTACAGGAATTGGACTGCTGAGGACTGAGGTAGAGTCATTTTCTATGGTAAATCCCCTTTATGATTGTTTGGGGCGACTGTCAAAAATGCTTGTTCGGAGAAGAAAAGGTGAAAACCATGAGTCTTGTGTCATAGCAACAGTAAAGCATCACTTACAATTTTGTCTAAGAACACAGCCATGAATAAATGGTACAAAAACATCCTCAGAGATCAACTTCTCCCAACCATGCAAGAACAGTTTGGTGACGAACAATGCCTTTTTCATAATGATGGAGCTCCCCGACATAAGGCAACAGTGATAACTAAGTGTTTCAGGGAACAAATCATCAAAATTTTGGGTGCATGGCCAGAAAACTCGCCAGACCTTAGTCCCATTGAGAACTTGTGGTCAATCCTCGCGGGTGGATGAACAAAAAAAACACAAATTCTGACAAACTCCAAGCATTGATTATGCAGGCGTGGGCTGCCATTGCAGAGATCTTGAAAAAGAACGGTCAACACTACAAATATTGACTCTTTGAATAAACTTAATGTAATTGTCAATAAAAGGCTTTTATTGTAATTATACTTTCGTATACCAGAGTAACATCTGACAAAAAGATCTAAAAACACTGAAGCAGCAGACTTTGTGAGCATTTATCTTTGCGTCATTCTCAAAACTTGGCCACAGCTGTACATATGCAAGTATGAAAGAAAAAAAAAATTCTCAATTTGTAAAGCTTTTGCTAATCCATTGCAAAACTTTAGAACAGTCTGTCTTACACAAAACATTTTACTGAAAAGATAAAGATAAATGAGGCCCTGTAATAGTATTTGTAAATTAGTATTTTATTTCCCCAGGTATCGACTCAGACTCAGGACCTGCAGAAACGAGTGGTGCTTTCTCAGGTGTTGGACACGTACAGAAGGTTATGTTCAAAGCCTCCGAAAGGTGTGTAATATGAATTAAAGTAAGAAAGTGTATATTTTATTATAAGGCATAATAAAAGGGTAATTTGGTCTTTCCTTTTATATTATTGTTTTTCCCTAAGGATTTGAAAAATACTTCCCGAAGAACGGCCAGTCCAAGCCGCCCAACGCAGAGGCCCAAGGTGACGATGTGCCCTTTTGCTCTTTTAAAAAAAAATTGTAGCAGAATTGTTACTAGCTTTATTTAGTTCGGGTTTCAAATTGTATGTTCAGTTAAGTCACTTATTTTGTGTCACGGATTATATTCAGAGGGCAAAGCGAACAATGCACACAAGAACTCTGGGAAGTCTGATGGTGGTGGAGGAGGAGGAGCTGGAGCTGGTGGGGGCGGAGGCAAAAAGGGAGGAAAGAAGGATGAAAGCTGGTTCAGCCGTTTCCAAAAGGTGTGATGAAGTTCTCAAGGTTTCATTAGGAACTTTAGTCTTTTCTTAAATTCTTCAAAATATACCAGTTTTATATACCAAAATATACCAGTTTTCACCAGTGTTAGAAATTATGTAAATTTTTCTTAGCTAAAGCAATAATCAATTAATCAATTATTAATCTTAAGATGGATATTTTTTCTCCTCAGTTCAAGTCCTTGTGATGTATTCCCAACAAATTAGTACAATACTGCATACCCCCTGAACCGCAGGTGCGCCCACTTGTGGTGGACAAATTAATAAATATGTGAGCAGGGAAACATCATGCAAAACAAATATTATCGGTAAATTCTTAATGGCAATTAATCGATTTCTGATTTTTACTAAACAGGCGTGATGAAGGGGAGGTACTCTTAAACGTAAAGAATAAGCCATAGTTAAAAAAAAAATCCTCAAAATAAGCTAGTTTATATTACTTAAATTAAAGCAGCTATAATCAGCCTTCATCTTGGCTTGTCATGTTGGTCAGAAATACCATGTGTGTACCATAAACTCATCTGTTTTGAAAATGTCAGGAAAACTTCATAGCTTTACCTCTGACACTAGAGACTCCTTCCTTAAATATTTAGCAAAAATCTGTGCATTTCCCATAAACACTTTTCTCTAAAAAAGAAATAACAATAAACAAATAAAAATAAATAACCATGTACACAAATGTGGAAGCCTTATATGGAATCTAGTTACCTCTTTGGAAATGTTCATCACACATGATTATCATACTGAAAGTTCATGACTTTATCACGTTATCCCCTGTGAATCCACGTTTTTAATGTGTTTATCATCGTTCTGTCCTCCTGTAGGGGGATATTCCGTGGGACGACAAAGACTTCCGCATGTACTTTATGGTCTCGGCGACTTTTTGGGCTGCAGTCCTGTATTTCTTCTTCCGGGATACAGGAAAAGAAGTCACCTGGAAGGACTTTGTTAACGGCTACCTGGCTAAAGGAGTCGTGAGTTACAGCTTACAAACTTTCTATCCAGTCAGCATATTTTTTATTTATTCCACATGATTATGTAATCGGATTTTTGTGCTCCTGCAGGTCGACAGGTTGGAGGTTGTGAACAAGCGCTTTGTAAAAGTTGTATTTTCTTCGGGAAAAGCGGAAACCGATGGGGTGAGTTTTTAGCTAAAGAATGAAAAAGTGACATTAAAGACATTTAGATCATAGCTTTTATAAGCGTCACTAAATGTATAAGTGTGTAAATATGTAATTTTTAGTTTGTTTCTTGCCTTCTGTTTTTTATTTATTTTTTGTTTGTTATTTTCTACTTGATGTTATTATTTTATTGCTTTGAGGTTACTGTTGAGGTTTGGACGGTGACCTTGCGTGACTAGAAAGGCACCGTATTATTATTATTATTAAGACATTGTTATATTATATAGTGATGATTATGGTAGTTTTATTTTTATTATTAACTTTAACTGTATACTAATTTTTTACTGTTTTTTACTGTTAAATATTTCATTAAATCTAAATATCATGATATGAAATCATGTACAGTGAAAGCATCTTCATGATTAAAAATAATTCAGCTGATCAGATATGATGACGATCTATATAAGATCTATATGTTCATATTATATAAGGGGTGTTCAAGTCAAACCTGGACGTTGACATTTCTGGTGAATAAAGGGGTTAAAACAATTGCCATTTACAGAAGACTTCAAGAACAGTGTGGGTATAAGTGTTTTAAAGAAGGCCGTACGTCCATGAATGATGATCCCGGCCAAGGTTATTGCCACATCCACCCTAAAGTCCAAGCTAGCTGAAGCAAGCTGTTCGATCGTGGCTCCGGCGTACTGAGAAAACTTTCCACCTTGATGGTGTCCAAGCACTAGTGAAACACTGGGACAAGTGCATTAGTGTATCAGGGGATTATATATAGAGAAACAAAGGGAGTTTTTACTCTCAGAACTTTTAAATTTTATTTGAAACTCTTTTTTTTATTTTGCACAATTTATTTAATTTATTTATTTTCACAAGTCCTGGTTTGACTTGAACACCCCTTGTATAATAAACACTATCAGAAGTCATTCCTCATTGCAAATTATATAACTTAAGTAATTGAGAATGTTTGTAAATGAAGCCTATAGTTTTTTTAATTTTCTTATTATATGAACTTGACTAGTCTGGGTCTTAAAGAATTTAATTCCAAAAAAAGTATTATAATTTTTTTACCCCCCTCAGAAATATGTATGGTTCAACATCGGGAGCGTGGACACATTTGAGCGGAATCTGGAGACGGCTCAGACGGAGCTGGGCATCGAAGGGGAGAACAGACTGCCTGTGGTTTACTCCACTGAGAGTGATGGGTAACTGCAACACAACTTTGTTTAGAACTTGTTAACTATTGTGTTAGGAATTAAACACTGTCCGAGCTCCTGGTATAGAAATAAATCAACACGTTCTGACCAATCACTAATACTTTGGATATTAATGGATTATAATCTCTTTGCTGATGACTTGATTTCTTTCTTTCCTCCCAGCTCTTTCCTCCTCAGCATGCTCCCCACCGTACTCATCATAGGCTTCCTGCTGTTCATGCTGCGGCGAGGACCCGCGGGTGCCGGGAGGCCCGGGAGGGGCATGGGCGGCCTGTTTAGCGTCAGCGAGACCACCGCCAAAGTGCTGCGTGACGAGATCGACATCAAGTTCAAGGACGTGGCCGGGTGCGAAGAGGCCAAGCTGGAGATCATGGAGTTTGTTAACTTTCTGAAAAATCCCAAGCAGTACCAGGACCTTGGGGCCAAGATCCCGAAGGTACAAAACTGACTTTGGGTTGAAGTGTTCCATGCATTAAGTCATGGTTTTATAATTTAAGCAAATGTGTGTGTGTGTGTGTGTGTGTGTGTGTGTGTGTGTGTGTGTTTTTTTTTTTAAGTAATATTGCTAATTACGAATCTAAAAGTGACCTATTAGCATTGTGTGAATAGAATGGTGCATTAGCACCTACGATTTAGCTGTAAACGTTGATCATTTTCGACTTTGTAATTATTATTTCCCTTAAAGTAATTTTATCTAAATGTATTATTATTATTATTTGTTTTTGTCAGGGTGCTATTCTGACCGGACCTCCCGGTACTGGGAAGACCCTGTTAGCCAAGGCGACTGCGGGTGAAGCGAACGTCCCCTTCATTACCGTTAACGGCTCTGAATTCCTAGAGATGTTTGTAGGCGTCGGTCCAGCCAGGGTAAGTGACCTCACACCGACACGACGACTCTGTGAATGTCATTACTCACATTTCGGTGAATCGAAAGGGGCCAAATCTCTACAGTATACAGTACAGATAAATATTCATAATCATAAAGGCCTTTAGCTGCATCACTGCATCACCAGACATCCTTGTCTGTTTTATAATCTCCCTTATAGGATGCCTTTTTGCTTATATTTATATTTTTCATTCTTGAAAGTGTTGGAAGTAAAAAAGTCGTAAAATAAATGTAGTTGTACGAGGATGAGTCAGCAATTATCCAGTCTCTGGCTGTAGAACTTATTTTAACTAACTTCTAGAAAAGACAAATATATACTTTTTCAACATAATCTAGTTTAGTTTAGTTTAATAAGCGTCTCACTGTAACGAGCACTGTTGATTGTTTAACATTTTCCCCCTTGGTAACGTTCCAATACTTATGGCCCTTGAGAATCCCAGAAAACTGTAAGCATTGATGAATTTTCCAGCTGATGGTTTTGACTTTTGAACTTTTTCTCGGACTGTGATTGAGGATGTTTCCATTCCATACTCTACCGTTTACTCTCAGACTCGTAGTGATGAATCTGTGTCTCGTCACCGGTAATGATTCTCTTTAAGAAATTTCACCTTCCTTAGAGTATCGCTCCGAATTTTGTTTGCAGATATCCAAACGCTTCTGTTTATGCTGTTCTGTGAGTTGTTTCGGCACCACGTACACCCTCAGACCACAAAAAAAAAAATCGCTGCTCGCACCGCACGCTGCTCTTCTTTTGAGGGGCATCCATTTTTGCTCGCACAGCAGTTACGAATGAACTGATGTAACATGTTCACACCTGCACAGCAGTGACTGGAGAGACAGAAGGCTTAAACGGAAAAGAATAATAAGACAGTGCGACTAAAAGAATTTTACATTTTTAATAACCTGAGTGTTGATAATTTTTGACTCTCGTGGTTTCTTAAGGTTAAAACTGATATTTTATATAATTTTTTTTATAGAAGGTTATGTTTTATTCTTGCTTCTGCACAGCCATGAGTCTTGTTTTTGGTTTTCCCTGCATTTCAGGTTCGAGACCTGTTTGTTTTAGCACGTAAAAACGCCCCCTGCATCCTCTTCATAGATGAAATCGATGCGGTGGGAAGGAAAAGAGGCAGGGGCAGTTTCGGAGGGCAGAGCGAGCAGGAGAACACGCTCAACCAGCTGTTAGTGGAAATGGACGGTGCGTATCCTGTTAACATTATCATTAGCATTCTTGATCCAGATCATGTGTGAACACCATGCTCACTCTGTCAGACTGGTGACCTTTTTAAATCTCCCACTTTAGGGTTTAACACGGCCACCAATGTAGTGGTTCTGGCTGGTACGAACAGACCGGACATCCTGGACCCGGCACTGATGAGACCTGGACGCTTCGACAGGCAGATATATATTGGTATGTAATTTAGTTTCATTTTGCTTTTTATATTTTCATTGCACTTTTAATGTCACAAAGCAGCTTTGTAGAACACCAGATGTAAAGATTTAGATCACTCATGAATAAGCCAGAGGTGACAGTGTTGGAAAAACTGCCTGAGAGACACAAACAGTACTGAGTGTTTTGAAAGGATGTTCATAAATCTACTGTAGGTACTGAAGGTGAAATTATATACTGACACAAAAAGTACGAAGGCCTTAAAGAGCACGTATTATGCAAAATTCTCTTTTTAGTCAATTAGAATTCCCCGTATTATTGTGATCTTATATGAGAAGAGCCCCTTCCCTGGCTTGTTGCCCAGCTCTGCTGTTTCCTGGAGAGGCGGCCGTGGCTCAGGAGTAGCTCATAGATACATAAACAGTTTGTTCAGAAGAGGAGTAAAATAAAGGGAGTTTGATGTATTAAAAAATGCAATAACTGAGGGGTATTTCAGCTGGAGCATTAACACACACCCACACACACACACACACACACACACACACACACACACACACACACACACACACAGACTTCGGGGGATCTCTGAGACCCGTGTTAACTTGTTAAAGAAGTAGTAAAATATGGGACCTTTAATTTCCTCATGCATGCAGGCAGATGTAGAATTTTTCAACCAGGGCTATGAACGTTCATTCACACTGCATGCAAAATCGAATTATTAGTTGTTGTTTTTTTGTTTTATTTAAGTTATTCAATAACAACCGGTTTTAGTAATAATCTTTAATTCATTACTTTGTTATTCCTGTAAATCCAATGCTTGATTTTAAGGCTGGAGAATTTGATGATATAGCATTAATATCATGATAAATTATCTCACAGATATCACAGAATTTTAAATCTTTGATAATTTAACATGAAATAATTACAAACAGTTGATGAAAACGATAAACTTTTGTACTGTATTTAATTTCCTTATATTGTAAAATTTTACAATATTGTAATTATTTGAAAATAATAACAAGAAATTTTTGTTATACCTGCATATTAATAATAAATAAATGTATAAATATTGCAGTTATCTGTCTATCTATCTGTCTATCTAACTATCTATCTTCAAGGGTGAGTCAAAAATTATTCGCACTTTGGTTGTAGAATAAATTTTTGTTACATTTTTAAAAAGATAAATGCGTTGTTTTACGACCTGATCTTCTTGATTTTCAATACACTGTCAACAATTTGTCAACAAGCGTTTGTGTTCCCTCATTAAAAATGTTTTAGGCTGAGCTGCCAGCCACGGTGCGGGCAATAAAAGGTTTTAATATAACCAGATTATAGAGTGCAGATAATTTTTTCACACACCCTCGTGTCTATCCATCTACTGAATTTTGTGATGTGTTTTGTAGAAATTCTTTCAAGATATTATAATATGATCATTAAGGGGGGAAAAAAAAACAACAACACCCTTTTGCGTTTTCCCACCACATGCAGGTCCTCCAGATATCAAAGGCAGATCGTCGATATTTAAAGTTCATCTCCGACCACTGAAGCTGGACGCGGAACTGGACAAGGAGAGTTTAGCCAGGAACATGGCTGCCCTCACACCTGGTTTTTCAGGTAAGAAGACGCAAACATCGGGGTGCACATATTATTGTAAGACCAATAAGATTAAGTGAGAGGTAAACGATATTTATTGTTTCGCTGTTGGTAGGCGCTGACATCGCTAACGTGTGTAACGAGGCAGCGTTGATCGCAGCTCGGCACCTCTCCGACGCCATCACGCAGAAACATTTTGAGCAGGCAATCGAGCGTGTGATCGGAGGTGAGTGTGTGGATTTAACCAAACACTGCATACAGCTTCGTTCTCCCCTCACATAGTGTAATAGTATGAAAATTGGTATCCTTGGTACCTTCAGTTGCTCAATGTGTGTGTGTGTGTGTGTGTGTGTGTGTAGGCTTAGAGAAAAAGACGCAGGTGTTGCAACCTGAGGAGAAGAAGACGGTGGCCTACCATGAGGCAGGACACGCCGTAGCTGGGTGGTACTTGGAGCACGCAGACCCTCTGTTAAAGGTCTCTGGCCACCGTTGAGCTCTCGCTAACCTCCCCTCTTTATTCCATTACCTTAAGAATAGCAGTACAAACTGTATAAACGCACATATTAATATCTTAACAATGTTGTAACGTGTCCATCAGGTGTCCATCATCCCACGTGGTAAAGGTCTAGGCTATGCTCAGTACCTCCCAAAAGAGCAGTACCTCTACACCAAGGAGCAGCTGCTGGACCGGATGTGCATGATGCTCGGCGGCCGCACCGCCGAAGAGATCTTCTTCAATCGCATCACCACCGGAGCGCAGGACGATCTGAGGAAGGTGACGCAGAGCGCGTACGCACAGGTGGGTCACTTTTAACACCTTAGTGCTCAACTCCTGGTAAAGGATTTTCCTCTGTCTTAGTTTTCTATTCAAGGAAATTTCAAGTCTCCATCAAATCTTCAAATTTTCATTGATGTGTTTGTACTTCTGAGCACAGGTTTGGGTCTGTTCTTGAGATTAAGTACACGTGTGGGAGATGAAACAAAAAATTTATATATGACTGTAAAGTTGGCGTTTCTGTAAATTGAAGATATTTGCGAAAAAATAATTTTGGGGGGGATTTAAGATGAGTAATAGAGCACATCAAAAGATGTTTTTTTGGAATTTTTGTCTGTCTGTTTGTCTGCTTGTTTGTGCACGCATCACGTAAAAACTACTGAAAAAATGTTATGTTCATTTTAATGGGATTTTTACAGGTGTGTTTGGCCGGGCTTGAGGTAACATGTAGGCTTTGTTTCAGCGTAATTGATCCACAGGAATAGAAGATATGCTACTTTGAAATTTAAATGGTATATCACAAATCAATTCAATTCAATTCAATTTTATTTATATAGCGCTTTTAACAATGGTCATTGTCTCAAAGCAGCTTCACAAAAAT
>JAQMYJ010000018.1:3381288-3399790 GCA_030014305.1 Clarias laeviceps | reverse complement strand
TTTTATATATGTCACATATATTAAAAACCTATATCAAAACCTATATTAAAACATATATGTTTATATAGGTTTTTTCCATGTGGGTTTGAACGGTAGTGTATATTCATACACTCACAAAGATTCCTTCTGCCCACACTTCTCTATACTTGGCCACAGATTTCACCTTCTCTTGCAGGATCTACCAGTGTTCCCAATGCAACTGTGCTTCTATAGGGCGTTTTTCACATTAAGTCCCCGGGAACGTTTCAGAGAACACTTGGCCTCAAAGACTAGTCCATTTTGATCAATGAGAACATCATCGGACACCATGCCGGAATGCGCTTGAAGGAGTGGTCTCGAGCATGGTGCAGAATACTTGGGGATGGATCGAATCAGATAAGTTAGGCAATCGTACCTGAACATGGAAGTGAACCGCTGTTTAGATGCGACGTCAGTCTGTCTCTGAAATTTTAATCTGAAATTTGTGTGCTACGTAGCCATTGCTGATAAAGTGGGAAGGCAGATGAAGGCGTTGCTCTAGACCAGGGGTCTCCAAATCCAGCTTTGGAGGGCCAGTGTCCAACACAGTTTGGTGATTCTTTTCTCAAACACTGCTGATTTAACTAATCTGTTAATTACTCGGTTCAGTGGGTGTGTTTAGGTGTTGGTGAATTACAAACTGTGCTGGTCACTGGCCCTTCAGGACTGGATTTGGAGACCCCTGCTCTAGACAATATTTTCTGAAATATCAATAATATTAAGCACTGCGCAAAGCTTGACTTTCTCATTCTCTTCTTTTGTGTTTAATGGCGGCTCGCAAACCAACTGGGTGCATACTGCCACCTACTGTATTGGAGGGTGAAAATACACAAGTGTATCTGAGTATAGAGAGTATGATAATGTGAACACAGGTCAGCGGAGGAGCAGTTGGTCCTGGGCACAGTACAAATCAATCATGCATAGCTCTCACAGTCTCTCCAGCTGATCCTGGGCTGCTCCGGGGTCTATATCCAGTGCCTGACACAGCTCAGCCTTCCAGAGGGAACACGCATTCAATAACAATACCTTCTCTGTTCTTAATTCGAATTGGTCTGATGATGAAATCGTGGATTTTCTTCATGGTGGATTTACCACAGAAATGGAAGATGTTTCTTTAGGAATTATGGAGTCTCCATTGTCAGTGCAACAGTAACAGAGGATGCTGTAGCTTTAAGTTTTCTGCCATGTGAAAGTCTTGGAGGATGGAGGATTTATGGGAACACGATGAGCTGCAATGTTTCTATGATTAATTCAATAAATGATAAACCAGAAGCTGGTGATGTTTAGCTAGCTGTGACATAAAAACTCTGGAATGAGGAACCACATACAGATTTAAAAAAAATTACACTATGTTCTTTAATTTAAAAACCTGATCTAATTATAGGCAAGTTGTGGGATAAGATAAAACACTCCAGGACATAACACCCTACTTCGGATCAGTTACATGAAACGTGAAGTTTATAAATGACATGGACTTTATTACTCACACGCGCACACATCGTAGTGAGTGTGTGTCAGCTTCAGAGAGGAGCTACCGCAGTCAGTGGGATGTGTGATGGCACCTTATGGGCAGTTTTCAGAAATAGCATGCTCACCACACACACATGCGCACGTCGACACACTCAGTCATACACACTGCCCAGGCGAACATGTGGCTGTGCTAAGAATATGATTTTAAGGAATTATATAGAAGGGTGTTTGTTTGCTTACGAACAACATGCCCAGAATAGATATTATGATGCTGGAGGTTAGAGAGAGAGAGAGAGAGAGTGTGTGAGAGAGAGAGAGACGGGATGCCCGTGTGCTCTGCCCACATCACTGACAGATCAGCTGTTGTACTTTTAAGTTAGAAAGTATAGCAGCAGAGGATAGCAAAGTTTAAAGTTTGTGACACAAACAAGCTTTAAGTAATAAGATGGAAAACAGGATTGACCTTTAGAAACTTGAAGGTTTATTCCACATCATATAATGATCAAAATAATCTGCTAGAGAGTGAGAACATTCCAAAGAGCACAAACAATAGTGAAAGCTCTGAAATATAAGACATCATTGTTTCATCTATATCCAACACTTTATTGTGCTCAGGCCTGTGGTGGAGCCACAGTCCTGGTAATGTTGGGCATACACACACACCTAAAATAAGGGTTCAGTTTTTTCTTTCTTTTTTTTTTTTTTAACATGGTCAGAAACCTCAGCTCAGGATTAAACCACGGACCTGTAGCTGTCAGTAAGCAGCTCTTCCTGCTCTTGCTCCTCTCCTGCTCCACCACCATCAACTTTCTACATCTTAAATTCAGTTCTGACAATGTTGTGGTTAGTCCAACTCGAAGGTTTGTGCCAGACTCTTGAGTACTTGCATATGAGAAGCCTCCACCACGATGATGTCACCAGTTTGGAGGAAGATTTAGAGTTCCATTTTGGTACTGAAGATTTTTTTTTTTTTTTTTTTTTGGACTTGATATTTGAGTTCTTGGCAACAGCAATTTGAAAACACTAACTGTGCCAAAGAAGTCTTTACATCAATGATGTCACCAACGTCATGGCTTGGATTAAGACCACAAGGCTTATGGTGTCGTTTGGGACCGGGCCTTAACATGGACCATGTTTTTCTACTTAACATGAGCTTGCTTCATGAGTGCATGAGTGGATTCACCTTGATTTTCCAACTACTTCTGATTTACATCAAAACTTTTCGGAAAAAAAAATGACTCCAATTGTAGCATGGTAGTGCTAAAAATCTGAATCTTGCTCAATCATAATGATTCATGGATGGAGATCAAAGCTTTTATATTAGAAAAGAAAAAAATGACACAGTACTGTCTTTTAAGGAAGGGATCATTCCTTTATTATGCCCATTTAGTCATAGTCGTGTTTATTACAATTCTCCGATATCATCATTTATTATCACTCGATACTATTTCACATGGACGTTTGCACGCTATTGATCAGATTACATGAATTCAAAGCAAAGGTAATTCAATTTAAACCTTTCGGCTGTTCCCGTCAAGGGGTAGCTACAGCGGACCATCTGATCCGCACACAACTTGGCACAGGTTTTATGCCGGACGCCATTTCTGATGCAACCCTCCCATTTTTCTAACTGGGCTTGGACCCGGCACTACATGCAGTGGCTGGGTGGTTTGGGGGTGTAGCATCCCACCTACGACAGGGCTTGATCCTCAGATACCCAGATCAACAATCTGGAGCCTTAGCCACCTGAGCCACCACTCCCCTCCATAAGGAGACTTTTTCCAAAGCGTTTTCCTGTAAGAACAATAATTTTACAGAACATGCCATTTCTAGGAATACACTGCAACAACCAACATCAACAGAGCTACAGTACGTGTCCTGTCATGTCCCTTATTTGGTATCAGTATCTATAGTATGCATTCTTGCTTCTGGGGGAAAAAAGCTCCATGCAGAATTTCATCCTCACCAACTTACCACAAAGTTCTACCAGATGACTTCCCATTCGTAAATTCAGATATATCACCACGATTATAATTACATATTGTCAGTTTTAGGCTGTGTGGTTCTCCCTCTTCTGGCATATGGCTTTTTGTTCAAATTTACAAGGTGCAAATTTCTAAGTTTATCTCCAGTTCTGGTCGTAGAATGTGCTCTGATTTCTCACTCTCGGTCCATCAGATGTTTACAGCCCATGACCGATGCAATTGTTTTCCTCACATCTGGTGTCTGAAGATTTCTGGAAAAGTATTCCTATCTGGCGTTGTTTTGAAGGAAAGTGAGACGGAGCGATCAGGCCAGACTGATGCATGTTTTGTTTTTATTGCTGCTGCTGTGAAGACTGCTGCCATGTATATGCTGCCATGTGATATCAGAGCGTTTTGAGTATGATCAAAAATGTTCAAATTGGAATGTGCAAAGCTTCTTTTTGAGAGAGAGAGAGAGTGTCTTTAAATTTTTTCAAGTCACAATGGAATAAAATGGTGTTACAGGGGATGTACCACAAGAGGGAGTCGTGCGGTGTGACTCTCACACCTCCTGTTGCGAGCAAAGCTATGTTTGGCGCAGGTGGAACCTGTCACAGGTGTCATGTTTCTGCTCTGTTCCAGCATCATCTCATCAGATGCACTCTCTTTTACTTCAGGTCTGTTTCTGATAAATACGGGAGGTTTCGGTTCTGCCTGTGAGAGCAACGGGCTAGGATAAATAGCCGAGCTATTTTTAACAAAGTCCAACAGGTGACATGACATATGTTTGCATCACTCCTGCGAGCAGTCAGACTCTCGGTTTAATGATTAAATGTTAAATATGTAGCAAACTGGAGGTTTGGGCCATGTGGCCTATGATAACGTCCTGCGGAGTAGTTAATTCGGTGCAGAGAACACCCCCAGCGGTAGAGGAAATGCCCAAGCTGTGCTTGTGTGTGCGCATACGAGTAAGAGAGCGAGAGAGAGAGAGAGAGAGACAGAGAGACGGAGCATGAATGAGTCTGTGTGCACTGCGATAGCTATCCTGAGCCTTTGCCGCTCTCCCTAACGCTGCATCCCGGGACAGAGTTAAAACACCAAGCAGGACAGCAGCAGATGGATCAAGAAAAAGAGATGTACAGGCATGAGGAAAGTGTGACGGTGAAGGCATGCGTGAGCGAGTGTTAGGATCTTTCTGCCAGGGAAGGAAAAAAAAAAAAACTGTTACACATATTACTGGGGGAGTTGCAGATAGAGAGAGAGAGAGAGAGAGAGAGAGAGAGAGAGAAAAAGGAAAGTAGAAGTTAGTGACTCAGAAGTAGTGAGGAAGATAGTAATAAACTGAGAGGGAGGAAAGAAGGGGGAGGAAGGTATAATTACAGAGAGAGAAAGCAAGAGGGTACACACAGTGGAGACACAGGCAAAGAGAGAGAGGGAGAAAGAGAGGGAAAGAGTCAGAGAACTGTCTAACCCTGCCCACTTTCTACAAAACCATTCAGCTCCGGTGTAACGAGCTGCACTCTGTCAGGTTTCTCCTCTCCACAGCTCTCTGTCATCTCGGGTCTCTCTAAGCTCATCAGGACCAACCAATACCCAGGACGAGGACTAAATCCACAGGGTCGGAAACTCCAGGACCTTGACGACAGCTTACTGTTTTAATGTTCACACCTTTCAGATCAGGATTATTTTAGCTTTCGTTCCACACTCACTTATTTTTCCTGAGGGTGTCCGGGTGGCCCACTCTAGCTGGCATCAGATCGTGAGACGCGGCGGTGCCCACAATGCCCTCACTCGCCTTGCTGATGGCTCTGGCACTGCTCCTCTCCGGCTGCCTGTCCGGACGCTGTTCTCCAACGCCCTCGGGCATGCAAGGCACGACTCCTCTAGAGAGCGAGAGACAGGCAGGGTCTCGGGGGGCTGATCAGCAGGAGGAGGGTGCTGTGGTGAGTCCGTGTCCATCCTGTGCCCTCAGCCAGCTAAACAGGGATTCAGAGCCCGGCATGGTCGAGGCAGTGAAGAGGCACATCCTGAACATGCTGCACCTGAGCGCACCGCCCAACATTAGCCAACCGGTGCCCCGCGCCGCCCTGCTTAACGCCCTGCGTAAGCTGCACGTGGGACGTGTTGCACAGGATGGCACAGTGGAGATCGAGGATGAAGCAGAGGAGTTTGGAGGACACGGAGATGAGCAGCCATCTGAAATCATTACCTTCGCAGAGCCTGGTGAGTAAATAAGTGGGTTTGAGGGAAATAGCGAGAAATATAGTCAGTATTCTAGAAAATATCACGTTAATAACCATCAACTAAAATGAGCAAAGCTTCATGAAGCAAATAACTGGAGTGCAAGGTCTACTCTCTCCAAGCAATAAGGATGAGAAAGTGAGAGAGAGAGAGAGAGACCGGCCAGAATGCTACATGGAAATAAACACATGCTCTCCAGCTGTGGAACTTCCAGCTAGGAAACTGGAATGGTGTGCTGTGCTACTGACAATACTTCTGTCCTCTGAGCAGCTCTTAATCCTGGGTTTTGTTTGAAGCTCCATTCGTAAATCCACTATCCGTGTTGGCTGTAAATTACTTTTTCAAGATTTATGTCTAGAGATTATTCCTAGTTAAAAGAAGGCAAACTTTGATTTGATAGATTAAGAAAACCCACCTGCTTTAGGGACTTGGAAGGTGGCAACTTTTATCATCACGGGCAGAAAAACAAGAAGCGCTCACCATTGAGGATCAGAGTGAGCTTGTGACTATATTTATGCCCGAGTTTAAAGACCCATTTGACTGCTTTTGCACGCAGACCTGTAGTTAAGATTTCTCCGAGGCTGTCTCTACCTGCTGTGGAGCTGCCGCTCTGCTCGCTCGAGGCGCTCTCTGATTTGTGACATTGCTCCTGTAATCACAGCGTAGCTCGCAGACAGGAGGATGTCATCGCTGCCTTCAGCGTAACGAGAGGAACCCGGTCATTAAAGAAAGTGTGCAGGCTTGCAAACAACAGTGCGGGAATCGTTAATAGCCTCAGCGGCTCCTGCACGGTTAGTGTGGGACGACCGGAGCTCCGAAGGCATTCTGTTTTTAATTGGTTCCTCATGACTTATTTATAACAATGTCACAGAGAGCGACAAATCAGTATGCCACCTTTACACACGCTGCTATTCCCGCAATAAAGAAGTTAACCCACCGACCTGATGGAATCCTTTTTTTCAGGAGGAGTGAGGTAATGTTTCTCTGGAAGAATGTTTCTAAAGATAACAAGTGGGGTCTATTTTTAGTGCACAAAGCCCTATTGTATACATTTGCCCCTTTTTGCATGTCTATTAGTGCTCCCTATGTGTTGATTAATTGCATATTAGTGTATGCGAAAGCGAGCGAGCTTACGTAAGAGCCTGTGGATATAAATAGCCGCTTTTTCAACGGACCTGAGATTGAGCAAAAAAAAAAAAATGGAGCCCTCGACATCTTTATGAGATCAGAGGGCGTTAACGATACTCCTGGTAATAGGACATGGGGGGTGGCCGCTATGTGTCCATACAAACACGCAAGGTTGTTAGCTGAACATAATTACTCCATTCATCAAAATACGCGTTGCGATAATTGCTCGGGGATCAGCCAAGCCTGGGGAAGTGGTGAAGGGGATTCTTTCAGTGCTTACTGAAAGAAAAAGGAAGGAGAGAGAGAGAGAGAGAGAGGCTCATCCTTAGTTCTCCCAAATGAGCCGTAGACATCATTAACGAGATTGTGGCGTGCCCAAATCAGGGATTCTGAAGCGGCGTCTTTGTGTCGAGGGAGCTTTATTTACAGCTGTTGTGATTTCCTGCAGCACCCTACGACGCCTCTCCAATCAAAACCATTCCATTCAAGCCGCCTGCTCATTCATGGAGAAGATGATAGACAAAGCGAGGCAGAGAGGGAGAGAGAGACTAAGTGAGAGATAGTGTGTGTTTCAGAGCCAACGATGGGTCAGCTCCAGGATTTCCTCACTTGCCCTCTTGCCCATTGAAACCGGCGATGCAGAAATAGAACGAACCACTTTGGAAATAGTTGAAACATATTTCAGTTTATTCATTTATTTTCAGTAAGCTCTTTATCCTGCTCAGGTGTGAGATGAACTCAGGAACGCTGGGTGTGAAGCAGGAATCCACCTTGACTGGAATCCATCAACCCCGGAGCTTAAAACCTTTAATCAGATTCTTCAGTTTGCCGTTTCAGTGCTCTCTCTCTATTTTGATCCCGTAAGCACATTCATGATTGACTGTTTAATAAAGATCCCAGCAGCACAGCACCATGGCACGCTCCACAGATAAACCGGACACAGCAGGGGAGCTTAATGATAAGCACAACATGACCGCTCTACAGCTCTGTATGTTTAGTGGACCTTTCAGGGGGCGTGACCCTGTGTTTACGTGCAGAGATTCACATGTGACCTCTGTCACTGCCAGTGAAAGGTTACAGCGGAGCTGAGAGAGAGCATATATAAGCGCAAACGCCAAAATCTGTCAGAGCAAACAGAACAGGTCCTTGTAAATGAGGAATTAAAGTCCAGCTTGCTCGCTGATTGTTCAAACAGGAACCAGAGTCGATAAACTTGCGTCAATAACGTTGCTGTAGTATCCATGTGCCATGCTTTTACTCTGGGAGAACTTTAGTTACCTCTGATGGAAAAGATAAAGCATGTCATTGACCTTAAATCAAAAATGACAAAATGCTTTCCTGTATTGATTAACGTCATTGTGGATTTAGGAGATAACACTTTAAGACGGATTTAAGTGTGGAATATGTAAAGAATACAGCACCGATATTGACTAAGTTATTGTTATTATTTTCTAACAGCATATGCTGAAAAGTGTTTTATTCCTTATAAATTTAACCCCACCCACTATTTTTTCCTCTTTCACAAACAAAAGACATTACAGGCTCTAACCCTAACCCTAAGCATTAACCCTCTATATCTCACTAATTTCACTTATCGTACAAGTTACGCACTTCACACACAACAGCTTTAAATCAAGGAAATTAAACTTATCATACAGTAGAGGTTTCCTCAATGCAGGAAACTTTGCTTTTGACAGATGTGTAACTGACGTGTACTCGTATTAAAAAAAAAGTATTGAGCTAAATTGAGCTAAATAATGCTTTGAGTGTTTTTTTCTCTAACTAGCAAACTTTTCAGTCAAGCTTAAATACGAAAAGAATGACTGATGGTTTTGTAAGCATACAGTAAGTTTTAACCATTTTTTTGTTTTTATGTATTATGAATCTCACAACGATTTTGCGAATCAGAATCAGAGAGAACCGATAACGTTTCTGAGCTGTGTTCCTCGCTAACGCATTTAAGAGTTAAATCAAAAGGAGGCCGCCCCATCAGTCACGCAGAGTTTGAAGGAAATTCAAAGCTTAGCAAAGTCGCTACTCTATCACCATGACACTCGATCTTTCACTAAGCAGTGTGTTTGACATTGTTATCCGCCACGGATATGAAAAGTATCACTGCTCTGCTTTGTTTAAAAAAAGAAGAAAAAAAACAGCTTCTGATGTTGGATCTGAAGAGCCGTCTAAGATTTCAGACCTAGCGAGAAACCTTCGGAGAGTTTAGAGGAGATACAGGTCAGCTCGGCTTGGCGACCTGGGGGGGAATTGGGCACAAAGTTACGAATGTACAATAAATAGCAGTTTATCAAGACAGATTCTATGATGGGAATAGCATCATCGCTGTGCTATTGTTAAAAGTTAAAAAGTGCCTGGATAGCCTGTAGGAAGAAATAATAACAATAATAGTAATAAAAAAAAAAGCCTGGGAACTTATTTCTTAGCTTCATAGAGCGCCTTTCTTCACGGGAATATCAGATGACAAGGTGAAAGAAAATACAAACAACCCTGAAAGGGTCAAAACTTCGGGCGGTTTCGATATCAAGTGGGCTTTCCTTTCTGATATTAGGTAACACATCATATATCTTAAGCAGATGTGTTGACTAAACAGCTGGAATGAAGACAAACTCACTCTTTGTACTTGAGAGCGACGTAAGAGAGGCTATGTCTCGGATCACAAATCAATAAATCATGTGTAATAACTGAATCGGACCAGGCTTACACACTTACGCGGTCATGTGCGAGTTATTGGGAAGGCCCTTGTCATAACACGACACGCTTTATGTACACAATCGGAGTGCCAGGATTTTAGCAGCAGGAAATGTTTTTATGGAGAAGGACTAGGTGTTGACGAAGGGTTGCAGATGGTGGAGAACAGCTCTGTCTCTCTGAGCGAGCGTTTGCATTCTGATGGTGATGTTAAGACTGGCCTGGGATCCTGATCCCTCTCAGCTGTTGCTAGCACTCCAATATGACAAGCAAACACCAACTTATTTGCACAATTTACTTGTAAATCAACTTGCTTAAATTTGTATCTTGGGAATAGAAGGCAGGAAAGCAGGAAAGTCATTTTAAAGCAGTTTATGATGCTTGGATATGTGATTAAAGAATGCTACTGATGACCAATTTTACTTTACATTCTACACCCACCTAATTTCTTCCTCTTTTGTCTTTGGCAGTTGATGCTCCCGACGTGGTGAAGTTTGACATCTCTAAGGAGAGCGCCGCAGAGTCCGTGGTGGAGCAGGCCAATGTGTGGATCTTCCTTAAACTGGCGAAGGGAACCCACACGAAGGGTAAAGTTTCCCTACAACTCCTGCAGACCCTGAGTGTCAGCACAGGGTCAAATCCAGACCCCCATGATGAGGTGTTGGTGTCTCAGAAGATGGTGGATGCTCGGCGTAGTGGTTGGCACACCCTGTCCGTTGGAGGCAGTGTGCAGGCCCTGCTGGACAGGGGTGGTGGAGAGCTGCGGCTTCGCGTGTCATGCCCGCTGTGCTCTGAGGTGGGTGCAGTGCCAGTCCTCGGTGAGGGAAAAGGCAAGGAGCACTCGCAATCACACCGGCCTTTCCTGATGCTGGTGCTACGTCCAGCTGAGGAACGTCAACACCGACGAAGCAAACGTGGTCTTGAGTGCGAAGCAAACATGCGTGCATGCTGCAAGCGCCACTTCTACGTCAACTTCAGGGACATCGGCTGGAATGACTGGATCATCGCGCCATCAGGTTACCATGCCAACTACTGTGAGGGTGAGTGCCCAGGCCACGCTGCTAACATGGCGAGTTCGGCGCTTTCCTTCCACTCCACCGTCATCAACCACTACCGCATGCGCGGTTACAGCCCATTTGTAGGCATCCGGTCATGCTGCGTTCCCACCCGCCTCCGTGCCATGTCCATGCTTTATTACAACGAAGAGCAAAAGATCATCAAGAAGGACATCCAGAACATGATCGTAGAAGAATGTGGCTGTTCATAAAAATGAATGAAAAACTCAACCACAAACATTGTGGAACTGTTTTAAAACTGCTTAGCCAAGGTCAAAGCACATGATTGGTGGATTAGCAGCCTAGGCTGGCCCACAAACATTTCTCGAACTGTCATTGTTTTTGACTTGAACATGCTCTGTTCACGAACTGTTCTATTCAGGACTCTTGATTTGAGTGATCTCTGTGGCACTTTCATATAAATGTATAAAAAAAAGAAAGAGGCGTAATATATTTTTGTTATTTGAAGGGAAAGCGGAAATATGAGGGAACAGGTGCATGGTCAGGATGAAATGTTGTTTCCGTGTTCTCTGCGCTGCAATAAAAAGAAGCATCTCGGAATATGAATCCGAGAAAAAAAAAAAAAAAACGAACTATGCAACTGGTGTTATTGGATGTTCATTTTGTCAATTCATGTTTTTATGTTTTCTTTTGTCAACCCTTTTTCCAACAACAACAAAAAAAAATAGTTGGTTGTATTTCTTTCTTTCTTTTTTTTTTTTGTCTGGGGAAAAAAATACTTGAAGAAGAATAGTTGGGCCAGCTACTGGAGCCAAACTATTATTATTTTCTTATGATTATTACCTATAAATTATGAATGTTGATGAAAAGTGATCAGGATTTGCACTAAACCAACATTCCTATATCAGCCACACAAGAATATGATGTACATTTGGAACTTTATACATAGTATACCAAAGATCCAACATTTTAATAGCTTTCAGAACGATTCCTCATAACGTCTAGCTCAACTGTGGTATTCGCCCAGTTAGCACCAATACACAGCCAACTAAACATATCATCTAATCCAGTCTGATGTTTAATCCAGTTTTAATTTTTTCTCAATATTTCATAAATGTACAAGTTTCATGCAATGTTATGGTCCAGGCGTTTCAAGCCATGATCTTACAGCCTTCATAGAAGCCCTTCATTACACCATGCACCAAGATAAAAGATAAAAGAAAACATTTTGTGAAAGAAAACGACTGAGAAAACAAACCAAGTTATGTTGAAGGAAGCTTTTTGGATTCTGAACATGGTGACTTTTTATGTATAGATCTCTAAGATGAGGTGACATGATGCATTGTTGTACAAAATGTGCTTGTTATGTTTTATATCTAATTTATTTTGCAGCATACTCTTTGCTTCACTATTAAAGCTAAACGGTAAAAGTAATCCTCTTGTGCTGATCTTTGTTTATTTATTCGTTTAGAGAAAAGAAATGTTGCACCCGCTAATATTTCATTCCATCACCTTTAACTTTGATGTAGTGTCCAGTTTATGTTTAAAAATGATTCCTCATGCTCCCAAAACCAATCTTAATGCTTCAAGTCCTTGAATATGGCCGTGTCATCAGGGAAGAAAAATTCAGGTCATATTTATCGCTACATAACGTTGCGGAGCCTAGACCTGAGCACCTGAAGCGACCCCAGATCATAACACTGCCTCCAGAGGCTTGTACAGTGGACACTATGCATGATGGCTGCACTGCTTCATGTGCTTCCATTTTTACCCTGACACGCCCATCGCTCTGGAAAAGGATCAATCTGAACCCTTCCAATCTTTATGCTCTCTAGCAAACTGAAACCTTTTTTCTGATGTGTTTTTCTTTTTTATGGACACACAGCTGTTTAGTCCCAATCTTGTAAATTCTCATCACATTGTGTGTATATGGAAATGCTCTTACTTTCCCTATTAAAAATAGCTCTGATTTCTACTGTTCAACTTGATAACATGCACTAAGAATTTAAGTGATTTATGTCTGACCATATACTGTAGTTGATGGTACAGCAATATTCTTTCTGGTTTAAATAATGTGTAAAATGGTTCTTAATGTAATTGTTGTTCACTTTCCTTTGTGAAAGACAATCATTTTCCCAGGCAGTGTAAATCCATTGAGGATCATAAAGATTGCAAACGTAAAATTCACTTTTATTTATTGTCATTCTATCAACATAGCTATATTAAGTGGAATGGAAATGTTAAACAGATGAGTAAATAGGCAACTTGAAAAGGTCTAACCAATTTCATTAGAGTCTAAATAAACATTTGCTTGTACATCTCTCTGAGCTGCCTTGCTGTGTAAGGATAAGAGTGGTTGAGCCAAGGTGCAGAGGTAATTACTGCTCTCATCACTTCACAAATGAAAGCTATCTAGTTCTCTTTGGGACCTTTCAGGGAAAAAAAAAACAATGCATTTTTGCTTTCCTTGCCACATTAAAGATGTGCATCAGGACTGGAATCCCAGGTGAGGGAACAAAAACGGTCAAAGTTTTCTTTTTTACTTTCTTGTGGGCAGTCAGATATGCAGCTCACCATCTTAATTATCATGGGAACTTAGTGAGACTAAATTGCTAATTTGCGTATATTTTAGGAAATAGGCTTTTAGGAAGCAGAAAAAAAAAACTGCGGAATCCGATACTTAGGATTTATTAAACTTTCTGCAGAAGTTGGTCTGAAGGGTCACAATAAATTCAGTGGTGGCTGGAAGTGGTCAGGAATCATTTTGGAATGGGGGAGATTGGACTTGAAATTCCATCAGGACTGGTGAGATTTGAGAGAATTCCTTTAGGACTGGTGAGATTAGATAGAAGTACTTTAGGAATGGGCGAGATTGTGCAGGAATTCCTTCAGGAATAGAGGAAGTGGACAGAATTATTTCAGGACTGATAAAATTGCACAGAATTCCTGTTGGAATAGGTGAGATTGGACAGAATTACAGAATTCCTTTAGGAGTGGGTGAGATTAGACAAGTTTCCTTAAGGAATGGGTGAGAGAGGACCGGAATTTTTTCACGACTGGTGAAATTAGACCAAATTCTTTGATGACTGGACAAAATTATTTCAGGACTTGTGAAATTCGACAGAATTGCTCTAGGAATGGGTGAGATTGGACAGAATTACAAAATTCCTCTAGGAATTGGTGAGATTAGATAAAATTACTTTAGTAATGGGTGAGATTGGACAGGAATTTGTTTCAGGACTAGTGAAATTGAACAGAACTCTTTAATGAGACGTTAAACTGGACAGACTTATTTCAGGACTGGTGAAATTGCATAGAATTGCTCTAAGAATGGATGAGATTGGACAGGATTCCTCAAGGAATGGCTGAGATTGGACAGGATTTTTTTCAGGACTGGTGAAATTGGACGAAATTCATTCATGACACGTGAACTGGACAGAATTATTTCAGGAAGGGTGAAATTGGACAGAATTGCTCTAAGAATGGGTGAGATTGGACAGAATTACAAAATTCCTCTAGGAATTAGTGAAATTAGATAAAATTACTTTAGGAATCGGTGAGATTGGACGAAATTATTTCATGACTGGTGAAATTGGACAGAATTGCTCTAAAAATGAGTAAGATTGGACAGAATTATTTCAGGACTGGTAAAAAAGGACAGAATTCCTCCAGTAGTGGGTGAAATTGGACAGACATGGTGAGTCACAATTGACTAAATAGCTAAATTAATCACGATTGGAAAAAATGACATTAGAACTGGTGAGATTGCAGAGAATTTCTTAAGGAAAGGGTAAGATTGGACAAAGTTTCTTTAGGACTTGTAAGATTTGACAGAATTCATTAAGGACTGGTTGAGATTGGACAGGAGGATGGAGAGGATTCGTAAGAGATCCTATAATATTGATAAAAATTTGGTAAGAAACAGGTGGAGCTGGTCAGAATTCCTTTCAGAAGTGAATGTCTAAGTCAGAATTCCATTGGGAAAAGGTGAAAATTTCATTGGATGTGGGCAAGATTGGTGAGGATACCTACAAGGCAAGCAGGATAATTTCCTTTGGGAATAAGCAGAAATCCTTTGGGAATAGTCGGGGTTGGTCAGAATTCTTTTGGGATTGGACAAGATTCCTCTGAATCTTAAGGGTGAGATTGTTAATAATTTATTTTGTGCCACAGAAGCAGATGGGATTCGTTAGAATTTATTCGGTATCAGTTTGGGAACAAGCAAGGTTAGTCGGAATTCCTTGAGGAGCTGATGGAAAAAAAATAATAATAATGTGTTCACTTCTAGACCAAGCATTCGCAAGAGTTTTTACCTCAGGGATTCCTTTAACTGTTAGAATGACCAAATGAAAGAAGAAAAATAAATAAATCACAGATTTTACAAGCCAATACAGAATATTTAATTCTTGGCTATTTATTGGACCCATAACAAACATTCCAGTCAACATTAATTCCATAACAAGGTATTTGGGGGAAAGAAGTCTGTAGCTATGTTGCACATACTGGATTGTAGTCAGTTATTTCTCATCTTTACAATGATCACATCCCTCTGTTCCAACTGGACCTGGATTTCACAGCATGTTCTCGTTCCCATTGTGCAGTTGAGTAAAAAAAACAAAAACCATGCCAGATCTCCACCTAAATGCGTTGAGAGGCCCGAGCTGTGACTTTTCAACACATGCTCATCCCAGGTGCTTCTTCAGCAGGGTATAAACCTTACATGCACTCCAGCTAATCCACAGAGCGCATCTGTGCATGGCGTTGACATGCCGTAAAAACAGCGTTTGTGAATTAACCTGTGCTGACATGTCTGTCCTGTCTTTGCAGCAATCGTATAGCGAAATGTGTCAAGATTCGCAAAAATCGTAGCCTGTTCATATTTATTTAATGGAATGTGTTGCATAAGAAGAATTAAACCTGCAGATTATATAACACTGACTAGACAGTGAAACATACTGAAATAAATAAATAATAATAAAAAATGAGCCTGAGCATTCCTTTTCCTTCAAGGACACATGCTCGCAGTGCCTGCTCTTACCCTAAAGGTCTAGGAAGGTTTAACAGCAGACATTCCAGTGGTAAAAAAAGGAACAAACACAACACACACACACACACTATTATTTAGTAAGGGTTTTGGGAGCCTAATCCATTTTCAGCTATTTGCATCTTTCTCTGTACTCAGTCTAATACTGTATTTATCAGCTCTTGGACAGTGTGACACAGTTCAGAGTGAGAGCAGAAGAGTGAGAGCAGAAGAGTGAGAGCAGAGCGCAGTGCAGTCGTCTCTCTGGTCATGAGCCAGAGGTAAAATCAATATGTACCTATTCAGTCAATTCTCATTTAATTAACCTTTTTCCAGTAATTATTCACAAAAAAGTGATTTCACTCAACATGCTATACAATTACAGTTAAGTAGTACAAGTTCATTGATAGTCATTATAATATACTGTATGTTTATTATTATTGCAAATAGTTAAACCACTTTTAATTATCTAAAAAAAAAAAAACTAGAATGAGTAAAAGACTCCCTTTATTTCTCTACTGTATATAATCCCCTAATGCACTTATCCCAGTGTTTCACTAGTGCTTGTACACCATCAAGGTAGAAAGTTTTCTCAGTACACTGGAGCCATGATCGGTCTGCCTGCTTCATGTCTGACACACTGGCCTCCCAGGAACTCCTTTAACAGTCCAAACATGTGGAAATGGCTTGGAGCGAGGTGAAGACTGTACAGGCAATAACTCCCAGCTGGGTTCCTGTAATGTGCTGGTGGTGTTGGTGAATGTTTCTGTGTATAGTTCCCACTGACAGATGTGTCTCTTTAGGGTGATGATAAGTTATGTATTGATTTTCAAGGATCAGGCCGTCCACTCGCTGAATGTTCACACCTGCAGTGGGCTCCGAACCACCATAATTCAGGGATTTACAGTCTTCTTTAAAAACATTTGCACATTTTTTTATATTTTATCTACAGTATGTGTGTAATTATTTAATAAATTAAATAATTTAGAATAATTTAGAAAATGATTTATTTTTAATATAATTAAATATCATTAAAATGAAATTTGCTAAAAACACAAAAACAGAGAAAGAACATTGAATTAAATGTCAAACTACATATGTGTTTCAGATGGTTTTAATCACTTTTGGACTACAAAATTCTGTCAAGAAAGACAACTATGAATTATGTCCTACTTAAATTTTAAATATTTCATTTAACATTCACATACATTTTTTGTGGGCACCTGTGTGCATATGAGGTTTCTTACACCTTCTTTTCACATCTTACTTCCTTATACGATTTATGCTTTTTTGGATAAATTTAAAAATGTATGCTTGTGACCATTACATAATTAAATTGCTTTCACATATAGTTTTTTTTTTCTACTGTACATAATTCACCAGATTTGTAATTTCTTTTACATGGGGCATTTTTACATGGTTCTTTTATTTATAGGTGATTTTTTTTCTGCGTGACTAATTTATTTCACTTGTGATTGCTATACTAAATTTACTTGCACATGATTTTTTTCCCCCACTTAATTCATTTCTATTTACATAATTGTTACATGATCCATTTTTCATGTGATTTTTACACATTGCTTGGACATATGATTTTTCTTTTGCATAAGTTACCCAGATTTTCACATGTACTTTTTTTGAAATGGTAAATGTCTTTTTACATACAAAGTTATTTTTACATGGGTTTAATTACATATTACTTTACACATTATTCTTGCTTTGCAAATTAAAATTTCAATTTTAATGGCAAACTTTCAAACAATAAGACTTATAACAGTGCTGCATTAAAATTGTGAAAGTTTATATCAACATTTTTTTAATGGCTCAATTTTTATACAAGACTTATTTGTGATGTTTCACTTCACTTGATTGTCACTGTGTGGCTGTAGATCCCCTTGTTACGCTGTACTGTGATGTTTTGTCACCCAAATAGGCCTATTGCTCATCCTGATCCCATCTGAGACATGTCTGAGCTCATAAAGACTCAGCACGGACACCTACTCAGAGCGTCCAAGATGAGCGTTATCTCAAGGCTGCCGAGGTCTTCATGTCATGCCAACCTCGACAGTTTTCAGGCGACAAAAGGGAAGAAAGGTCGTAAAGAAAGGAAACTAGTTCTGAAGTTGGCCTTGCTGCACTGACCTGTGGCAGGACTCCACACAAGGTGGTCTATTGTTTTCAAGGCTGAGAACAACGGCGTATCATGTCCGCCGGCCTGGTCGGCTTTCTCACTTCCACAATGGGAGTGAGAGTGACTGGGAAATCTAACACTCACCTCTTTGTTCTGGGGGAAAAATTAGAACGGCAGCGTTCAGACTGCGCGGCTCCTGTGTTATCGCGACAAACCCTTCTCTTCCCTCTCTGCTGAGACATGAACTCCTTTATGGTGCGCCGTATACCGACTTGCGCTTGGCCAGCGGGAATGTAATACCTGCCATGGGCACAGAAAGTTCATTCAGGACAAGAGAAAGGCTACAGATAAGACACAGCCTGGCATCACAGAACAAGACCTACATGCCCCGGTCAGTCTGTGCACTGACCTGTAAATCTAATCAATGTATTGTATTAGTCAGGTGATTGGCACTTGAAAAAGACTTCCTATGTCCTTCCTCGAACTTTAACTAACTATTCACTACAAAGTGTTATATTAACACAAGAGAAGCTAACACATCCTGTCTTTATTTAGCAAAGTAAAAATGTGTTTTCATTTATTTTATTTAAAGTTTTAATATGTGTTTTTAATGTATCATATTTGCTTAGCATAATTAGGTGAGGTAAAACAAATTTACATTATTTTTCTGTAACACTACATACTGCAGTGTTTAATTCCTGTTATACCACAATGCTTAAAATTGATAATTATTTAAGTACAATATATACTTTTTATCAATTATGTATGATAAAATGTCTATATTTATATATAGTTTATCAATTATATA
>JAQMYJ010000018.1:3351681-3366704 GCA_030014305.1 Clarias laeviceps | reverse complement strand
GTAGTAGTAGCCTTAATGTGGGAGCCCCCTAGTGACGGGGAGGAATTGGACACCACTAAATTAGGGAGAAAATCGGGAGAATAAATAAAATAAAAAAAAGAAGAACGTCAATGGATTGCATAGGGCTGCTTTTATTGCTAGACATTTCTTTCTACAGAAAAATTGCTGGCTGTAACAAATAAAATGCATTTGGTGAAAACAAAAGTCCTCCAACGGCAGCAATATTAAAACTCCCGCTACTTTCCTTTCGCACTGCATGTAAACAAGGCCATTGTTATGTTTTGTTGACGGATGCCAAAATGTCTGCGTGATCTCAGGCTAACTGAAAATAGTGAAAGCTCCACAATATGACAATGCAAAGGGAAGATCTTTAGAGCAATCACATGAGGAACCTTTTCCAGTCACCAGTATAACAATTTGAAGAAGACACGGATCAGACAAGCTACAAAAACTATTGAAAGGTGATGTGAATAACATTTCCTGCCTCAGTAGAGTGACACTGTCTAGGGGTGGGATCTATTCAGCCACAAGTGAACAGTCCGTTCTTGAAGTTGATGTGTTGGAAGCAGGAAAAATGGAGAGGATCTAAGTGATTTTGACAAGAGTCAAATTGTGATGTCTGGACGATTGGGACAGGCCAGGGGGGGTGTTGTGGGGTGTTCGTTCCAATAATCCAGTGGTTAGATCTACCCAAAGTTCTCCAAGGAAAGATGACTGATAAATTGGCCCCCAAGGCTTATTTATGAGCACTAGCCTGTCTGGTCTGATCTAGAACTACTGAAGCACAAGTTTCTGAAAAAGTTAATGCTGGTTCTGACAGAAAGGAGTCAGAGAACACAATGCATTGCAGTTTGTTGCATATGGGGATGCGTAGCCCATGCTGACCCGTGTCCACCACCGAAAACTCCTACAACGGTCACGTGAGCATCAAAACTGGACCATGAAGCAATGGAAGAAGGTGGCCTGGTCTGATGGATCACATTTTATTTTACATCATATAGACCTGGGGAAGAAATGGCACCAAGATGCACTATGGGGAGAAGGAGATTCAAAACAAGCAAAACAGATGCTCTGGGCGATGTTCTGCTGGGAAAACCTGGGTCCTGTCACTCATGTGGATGTTACTTTGACAACGTAACACCTACGTACACATTTTTGCTGTCCAAGTACACCACCTCATGGCTGCGGTGTTTCCTAATATCACTGGCCTCTTTGAGCAGGGTAATCGCCCTGACACTGCAAAAACGGTTCAACAACATGACAAGAGTTCAAAGAGTTGATTCAGCCACTACAGTTCCCAGATCTCAATACTCAATAGAGTGAGTTTCTCCTTCAGTGCAAGCATGTAGTATCTGTCTGTCAGTACATAGCACATTTAGTTTCTCAGTGGTTTCTAAGGTCTGATGCATGGGTTAAAATGAAGAGAAAAACAGAAAAGAATACGAAAGAAGTCTTAAATGGCCTGGAGATTATTTTCCTTCTTAAATCTTTGCTAATTAAGGACTATCGCGCATTTCTGACATCTCGCCATGGCCTCTGGGTGATGTGGTTCTGGCTCTGATGATGCGATAATGGCCACATCAGAGTAACTGTAGTCCAACTAGAGGGACTTGGAGATATCTGGTACCCAGCATTGCAACCATTAAGTGGTTGACAGAAATAAACGAATGGCTCTTGGTTAGATGAACTTCATACGAAAGCCCAGGGAATATTAATGTAGGATTGTTATACAGATAATGAAGATAAATAATGAGTCGTCCTGGGAAGAAGGGGCTAAAAATCCTAAAAACAAACAAACAAAACATCCAGTATATTTTTGGTACAGTACCATTATAGAAAATAGAAATGTTCTTCATAGAAACCATAAATGTTTCCAAATGGTTGACATTAAAAGTAATTAAAGTACTCTTAGCTATGCTAATCTAATATTAGATAGGTTGGACATACATTATACACAGACTGCTCATGGAGCACAAGGCGTGATACACACTGGATGGGGTGCCAACCCATTGCAGGGCACAAGCATACACACACATACACCCAGTCGTACACTACAGGCAATTTGGCAAAACCAATCAACCTACACTGCAAATCTTTGGTCTGTCTGGGAGACACAGACACTCCACAAACACAGGCCTGGAAGCAACATCCATCTCACAATCAAGAAGGAAAATGCTGTTGAGATGAGAATACCATGTAAAACGTTACTGATGTGAGATGTAGGAAAATTGTTGGTGGTCAGTTTAAAAAAATAATTGTCAATTAAAATTTTTCAATCATTTTTGAAAAAAAAACATATTTTTGCAAACATAGCAGCATATTCTGCTTTCAAAATGCAGAGCTCCTACGCAAAATGTGTGAAAGTTGGCAAGTCTGTAAAAGTTTGTTCAACGTTTAAAATTTAACCTACGTACCTGGTCTCGATATTAGATAATCAAGCAACCAAACTAGAAGAACTTATAATACTGGGCTTCTATACAATAAGCTTTCTAACTTCTCTTCACTTGTAATAAAGTTAAAAAAGTAAAGGTTAATGGAAAAATATAGATGCACAGTTGAGTCACCGGTGTTAAATGCACTCCTACATAGTTCACTGAGATCACAGAGTGGGCACTGGAGGAGATCATTCATTACTTAGTGCTGCAAAATTAGCCGTCTGCCTTATACACTCGATGCACAGTACACATCTATAATAAGAACGTATGGCGTGTGACATCAGTTCCATTCCCGACCCGTAACCACGCATGCACTTATGATCTCAGCATCCTGCCGAAGATATACAAGAGGCAAAAGGAAGGATAATACATCGGATTTTATTGTGTTTTTGTTTCCTGGAGAGGGTATAGACGTGTATGAAAGATTGAGCTAGGTTTAAGCTGGTGTCCGTGGTTTTGTGGCTGAGTTCGTCTTTGTGGTCGAGGACACTGCGTGACGCAGTGTCTAGCGTATAGCTAGGTGAGACGTGATTGAGATTCCGGTGTCACTAAGCGTTCGTTGTTACTATATGAGTCACTGGATTAGTTTGATTTAAGAAACGCCTCAGAAAGAACAGAACAATTCCTGCCCTTAGTCCACTATTTAAGGCGCATATGGTTGGCTTGCAAAGTGGATATGGTTAATCCGGCACTCTTTTCATCTTTGGAACTTGTTTACAGGGTGGGTTACAGCTGCACATGACACGCTTTTAGTCTTTTTTGGAATTGTGTAAAAAAAACATCTTTAATGTTAGCGAAGATGATTGTTACCCTGATGGGTGGAGGGTTATTTTTTTTCTTCTTTTTTGTAAACTTTAGCATGAAACCCAATTATGATGTCCTGTTACATTATGTAAGCAATAAAACATGACTGGACGGCTCTTAAAAATGATCAAAGACATGGATTTAAGTCAGTGTTGTCGGATCAAATTATATAATAGCGCCGCATGTCCTGTTTTGCTTCATTAATCCATGTTTTTACATATAAAACAATAAGATGGTGCTTTTTCTAAATCTGGTTATAATCACATTTTATGTTCATTCTACTGAATGGCTATAACAGCAGTTATATTTGATCCCTCACCAGCTCATATTAGTTTCATTTCTTTTACAGTTAAATACTCACTCTCTCATTTTCTTTATTGCTTTTTACTGTACAGGGTCATGTGAAGCTTGGAGGCACCTCAGAGCACTAGGTGGGGTCCACCATGGACATGGTGCCAATTCATGGCAGGGCACATCACAGGGAAACCCACCAACCACTGGGAGAACGTGCAAACTCCACACACACACAGATCAGAAGTGGGAATCAAACCCTCGACCCTGGAAGTGCAAATGCTAACCCCAGTATATACAGTACCTCTGACCACTACAAAGTGCTGACTCTGGAGACTCCTTGCAAAAAAAAAAAAAAAAAGATCTAATAAAAAATAAAAAAAAACTTAGCAAATCAATTACTGCACACCTTTCTTTCACCTTGGAACTTCACAAAGTCTGTTCAAGGATTAATTTCTCAGCAATCCAAAAGCTGATTACTCAGGTTCCTAATAGAAAAGGCCATAATTGTGTCTTAAGACTTGTCATAGACTTGGATACAGGTAGTTGTAGTCATTTTCATGTTTTAGACATTGTCTTTAAGCAGATTGTATAGAGTTTATATAAACTGCATCTAGCTGCACATTTTCCACATCCCTATTTTCTTATTTCCTTACTTACTATTGTATTATGTTCCTAATGTCCCTTCTTCAGTACTTGGACTAATCCCCCCCACCCCCCACCCCACCCCTCCCATAAAATAAAACAAAAAATATCCTTTCCCAACTGTGTTTGACTGATGTCACTTAGTTAGTAACTTAGTAACCTAGTGTAAGAATCTATCTAGTGACGGAAACTTCAAAGCACTTTTTGTAAGTCGCTCTGGATAAGAGCGTCTGCCAAATGCCTAAATATAATTGTAAATCTAAAAATAATTAATTCAAAAATCGCTTATATTTTTACCACCTTCTGTAGCTGTTTTTTTTTTTTTTTTTTTAATGAGGGCACACAAAGCTGGATTTTTATTTTTTTTTTTTACCGGAGTGAGCAACCAAAAAAATTAACTCCCTGAAAAAGAAACCTTGGGAGGATCCAAATCTCAAAAACCACCCAAGCTAACCAATTTTGTTTTAGTGTGGTACATGATATTGAAATTCTAACTTTGTTGCTTTTCACACTTATTTGCTTCATTAGCGTCTCTACAGTCAAGTGGGTATGTCCTGTACATGACTTCAAAAAACACACCCTTCAAAAATTAGTGCCAGGCCCTTAAAAGTGGTTTAATTAATGAGATCATGTATGTTCGCCAGGAATGTTGAAGATGTATTACAGAGCTTTCTAGAATGTAGTGGTACAGTATCTAGTGCAATTGGGGATGAGGATGAATTAAAAGCTCTTTCGGGAATCTTGTCCGATTAGTTTATCCCTGCTGAAAAACGAAGCTCGGTCTGACCAGCTGCCAAAAACACAGGCCGAGCTGGTCAAGCTGGTAGACCAGCTGGTACGTGAAAGAAAACAATTTCTGAATCTACTAAAGCGACAGTGGAGTAAGTTATTTTTAAGTGACAGTAATGGAACTGAAAAATCTCAAACATTTATTCATCAATCCTGTCAGGGATGTATCATGACCAGTAAGATACAGTATAACCCTCGTTCACCGGCCACCCCACTGGGCGCACCTGTTCATCTGCTTCTTAATGCAAATATCTAATCAGCCAATCAGGTGGAAGCAACTCAATGCATTTAGACATGTAGACACGGTCAAGACCTGCTGAAGTTCAAACCGAGCTTTAGAATGGGGAACTTGAAGGTCTGAGTAGTGTATTTCCCAAACTGCTGATCAACCATCTTTGAGAACCAGAGAAAATGGTCTGAAAAAGAGACAATATCCAGAGAGGGCAGTTCTCTGGGTGAAAACACCATGTTGATGCCAGAGATCAGAGGAAAATGGCCTGACTGGTTCAAGCTGATAGAAAGGCAACAGAAACTCAAATAACTCGAGTAATATCTGAGATATGCTGAAGTTTCTCTGAACACATTGAACTTTGAAGTAGATGCGCTACAGCAAAGAACGCTCCTGACAGCTAAGAACGGGAAACTGAGGCTACAATTTGAAAGGACTCACCAAAGCTAATAGACAATAGAACAATAGGGCAATAGAAGATTGGAGAAAAGTCACCTGGTCTGATGGTCGGGTCAGAATTTGGCTTAAACCAAATGAAAGCATGGATCCATCCTTCCTTGCATTAGTGGTTCAGGTGGTGTAATAGTGTGGGGATATTTTTTGACAAACTTTGGGCCACTTATTACCAATTGAGCATGGTTTAAATGCCACAGCCTACAGCACATGAGTATTGTTGCTGACCATGTCCATCCCTTTATGACCACACGCCAAAGCTAAACTCACCTCAAACTGGTTTCTTGAACCTGACAATGAGGTCACTGCACTCAAATGGCCTCCACAGTTACCAGATCACAGTCCAATAGAGCACAGTTGGGATGTGGTGGAATGGGAGATTTGCACTGAATGTGAATCCGACAAACCTGCAGCGACTGTGTGATGCTTTTATATCAATATCTCTAAAGAGTGTTTCCAGGACCTGGTTAAATCTATGCCATGAAGAATTAAGGCAGTTCTAGCAAGGTACTGTATGTCTAATGAAGTGGCTGGTGTATGTATATGCAATATCTCATCTAAATGTGTGTGTGTGAGTGAGTGTGTGTGTATGGTTATGTATAAAAGCCCTGGATGTGTTTTACATCAAGAGGTGGGTTTATATGACGATACCAGAGTATCTCTTGGATTTTAGTCCCATCTGTCATGCCAGTCAATTTTTTACAGACTGCATATGAACATGGACAGTCGCTTCTCTTAGAAATAACCCCAGATAATACTCACTTACCGTCCACTTTAATAGGAACACCTGTTCACCGATTGGCCGATCACACGGCAGCAGCATGCCACATAAAGTCATGAACTTCAATTTATTTTCACAAGAGTAAATAAAAAAGTGTCATCTCGTTTACTTTAGCTATAAATGTGATAGGGTTAAGAGGAGCGCTCAGACTGTTAAGGTTTAAGATGAACTTAAAAGAAAAAGATTTGTGTCCACTGCACCTTGATATGCTTACGTGAAGTTCTCTGTTTATTATCAGTAAAGAGAGCATATTGAAGCTTTTGCCCAGGTGCAGTATGATCTTTTGCCCAGGTGCCCAGTGAAAAATCATTAACATGTTAGTAATAGAGAGACCCAGATACAGACAGGCGACAGGGAACATGTTAGCATTAGACAAAAGGGTCTGGACATGGGTTATCACATAAGGAATCATTAAGCACAATGAGACAGATGTTTTATGGGCATAAAGCCATAGGAAGGTTCACATCATATTCAATTCAATTCAATTTTATTTGTAAAGCGCTTTTAACAATTGACATTGTCGCAAAGCAGCTTTACACAATCTAAAGAATTATTTAAGTTTGTATGGAATGTGAATGTGTATGAATCAAAATAATAAGACTGTCCCTGATGAGCAAGCCGAGGACGACGGCGACAGTGGCAAGTAAAAAAACTCCCCGAGATGGTAATAGGAAGAAACCTTGAGAAGAACCGGACTCAACAGGGGACCCATCCTCATCTGGGTGAGATGGATCACAGGGATTGATCTGCATCATACTGTGAAAATGTGAGACTGGAAGTTCAGTATAACAACATCATATCACAAAACCTTTCCGGGTGGTTGTTGAATATTTCAGGAACTAATGAGCTCATGCACAACATGTGTCTGATGTGCAACAAGCAAACGAAAAACACTCAGCAATTCTGCTCGAAGAAACGATTTGTTAATTAGACAGATCAGAGGAGACCGGTCAGGTGGGAACGGCTACGGTGACTCAGATAAGCAGTCTATACGACTGTGTTGAGCAGAAAAGCATCTCAGAAATCACAACACGTCAAACCGCCAGAGCTGTTTGTGTGCACAAGCCGAAAGTGAAAGAATCCGATGCCAAAGTGGACACTTTACAGCTGGACATCAGAAAGACCGAAAAACTTTTCCCATCAGTTCTGCGAAATAGAAATCATGTGTGAATAGTTCTAACGATACACCTCAGGGCTTTGTTCATGAGGAACTGCTAATGCAGATTCCTTTTGAGGATGTGGTTCTTCTGTGAGCCAGCATGTATAAATTTGTGTGGTTCAGGGAACAGATGAATCACAAGAAATAGAGACTTTGTCCTCAAAAAAGGCCACGAGGGCTTTGGAAAGATGTGGGCAGCAAATCTGAGGGGGAACATGTTCGTTAATTAAAATGCGTCTCAAACGGATCACTACTATTTCTGTCCGTATTTACAGATTTACTGTGCTTTATATTTCTTTGCTTTTCTTTTTTTTTTTTCCGCCGTTATGACCAATCTTCCCAGTGTGACGTGTGAAAAACGGTGGTGTTCTCCATCAACACCTTCATTACTTCGCCTGCGTGATGCGTCCGCCCACCTGCCAGGCCTCGGTGAGTGACTCTGATTGGTGAGGAACAGGCCATGTGTGGGCGCAGAGGTGTCATTCTCATATTAGTGGCTCTCACACTGTGTGTACCTACACCCTGTGGTCTATTCCATCACTCACAGAGGATGATGATGATGATGATGATGATGATGATGACGAGGAAGATGATGGTGCCCACTTAGAGGGGTGAGGAATATTTTATGCATAACATTAAAAACAGAGATAGAAGTGACTTGCAGTTTTTCTCCGTCATAGTCTCTCTCTCTCTCACACACACACACAATTAAGAAAATGTATGTTATGTAATGTTGTGCACGTCTGCACACACATACACACACACACACACACAAACACAGAGTAACTTACTGACATACAAATAAGAAGAAATTCAGAATAGTGTGATGTAAGGTTATACTCCTGTATAACACACACACACACACACACACACACATATACATAATAAAGAAGATGTGAGATTGAAAAATGTATACTTGTATGCTCTTGCACACACACACACATATACATACTCACACATGTACTGACACACAGACACACAAACACAGATACACACAGACGCACAGACAATGACAGACACACACATTTATATTTATATATATATATATATATAAAATAAAAAAGAAGGCATGTGGAATATAAAATTTTACACTCATGCACACATACATTACACACTCGCGTGCTCGCGCACACACGCACACACACAGAAAACCCTCCCCCCCCCCATACACACTCTCAAGACACATTAGACATAAATGTGTGTAGAATATATACACTCACACACACACACACACACACATGCAAACATGTGCACAGACATGCGAGAGTGAACACACACACACACACACGCACAAAAACACAAAGACACACACAAACAGATAAAGACACATGCACATAAACACTTTATGATTTTTTGCATTATAATTTATCACATTGACACTAGTTTCAGAACCTTAGACAAATACCTCCAAACTGATGATCAAAATAATACACACTTTTCAAAACTCGAACACTTTTACCGGTTGCTTGAGCTGCTAGTGTGCGACAGTGTCAGGTTCCACTATGATTAACTTCCATACTCTCCTTTCCTCACCCCATGGAGGTGGAACGTGTATGATAGGCGCACGCATCAAAAAGTGACCCTTCTCCAGGCCATGGATGAGACATGAAATGACCAGTGAACATTCAGTCTGATGTGGATGAGAACAACAACGTCACATTGGAAATGACTGAGAGCTCTAACCATTTGATTTGCTTTTTATAAAGCAGGTGGTATTTCGGGCAGGTGTTCTGTTTGGAGGTACTGTAGTTTTTGTTTGTTTGTTGTTGTTTTTTGTATCTAATTGTTGCATTCATGTTACTTTTCAAAGGAACCTATGTTGTGATTTACAGTGTTACATTCATAAATAAATTCCAGATCTGTTCAGTGATTCCACTGCGTCTGCAGTTTTCTTCGCTACTGTTCCTTTTACAGTGACATTACTGTACGTGTAGCACCAGGATGAAACGTGCATCTCGTATTCTGTCCTACAATATCTAATGTGTGTAAAGTGTGAACAAATAATCAGGAAAACTATTAGTATCTTGCGTGTGGGTTATCTAAAGAAATGTCTCCATGATTCTGTGAGTGCAAGGTTTCTCTAAAAATAAACATTCTGTGTGCATTCTGAGTTTTGTGTCTAAACTGTAATAATACGACACACACACACACACATGCTCTAACTTCACCGTACACACCTTCTTTTCATTAAACAAGTAATAAAGAGCAGTATAATAAAATCCCTCAAATTTGACTTCTTTGATCCGCACACATCCTTTTCACACCCTTAGAACATCAAAACCTGTCTCATTGTTCCAGTCTGATGTGATGAAAGATTTAATAGTAAATGACACTTTAACAGGAATATCACTTTAACAATGAATATTGTGCTTATGTTTATTTTAAATGGTATCAAGTCTTAGAAATTGGCAACTGTACATGGCATCGTGCCAGGGGTGGCAACAGCACACCGTGTTCCTGATGAAAATGTGCTGAAATTGCAGTGTGGTCTGATAAATAATGATTTTTTTTTTGTTGACACCTTTCGGGGCTTGTTCCAGGGATGTGAGCCGTCATCATAGATATGTTCTTCACAAATTGTTGTACTTCTGTACTGTTAGGTTTATGGTTTGACTCATATCCTTATAGTGCAAAACATGTTAACAAAGTTGCAATTGTTGTAATTGTATTAGTTACATCTAATGTAATAGATCTAATAGATCTAATAGATCGGCAGGAGGTGTCTACCCTACCATGTAGAAGGTGTAGGTTCTGTTCCCAGCCGATTCCCAAATTCCAGCTGCTGGATGCATTGCCGATCTCAAGACGGAATAAAATGTGTGGGTTGCATCTGTTGTAAAAACCTGTGCCAGTTTGTGTGCGGATTGGATGTGACGAGAAGCTGAAAGACCAACAACAACACCATGCTAAATCTTATCAAACAAATAAGAATATCTCAAGGGTGGCACGATGGCCACCAGGGTGGAGGGTTTAATTCCCACGTTGGGTCTGTATGCGTGGAGTTTACATGATCTCCCCATGCTTGGTGGGTTTTCCTCCCACAGTACAAAAACATGCAGATTAGGTTAACTGGCATTAGTGTGTGTGTGTCCAGCGTGTACCCTGCCTCGACCCGAAAGTCTCCAAAGGGACCAGACCCTGTACAGGATAGGCTTTAAGTAATTTGTTGATTAAGAAAATAAATCTTAAATATTATTAAAACTTTATTTTTTCTTCAATTGGTTATACCTGTGTCTTAAAACTCAAACACAGCTCTGTCCCGCAGAACAGTTAATCTTTCATCCAAAATATACGACCATAACACTTCATGTGCATCCCAAAATCAGTGCTTTCACTCATAACAGAAGGACCTAAACAGCCCTAACAAAATTGTAGCATCACCACATAATATTAATTATAAGAATGGCTGGTTTGTTGTTGTCTACACTGTAATGATATAATGTAAAGGAATGAATCAATAATGCAGCAAAATTTCATAATATGTTTTATTTTGTGCAGTTGTGCTGCAATTCCAAATTTTCCAGCACAAGACCTCTACAATTCCTGCAGGACGTTGGCACATTTCTCCTTCCTCTTTCCAAACCTTGCACTGTCTGCTAAAGCTACAGAGTCTGCTAAATCTCTGAGTTTTATGGTAACATCTTCATATCAACCATTCATCATGTGCTCAATTACAGTAGCCCCATCCTTATTGGTCTCTTGGCCTCTCTAGAACCCACCCATCTGTCTCTAGAAAGGTCCATGTTTGGATAAAAAGAAAGTCAAACTCTAAGGTGAGGCGTAAACACCTGGGCAGGTTGTCAGCTCAAAAGCAAATCTTGGTAGTTTATTATTATTTTTTTATGTTCTTTTTCTTTTTAGATTTGTAGATACATTGGAAAAGTACAACACTGTCCTCCAAATCAGGTTCTCTTTTTAACTAAGGCTTAACACTCACCCACTCATCGTCTATACCACTTAATCCTGTATACAGGGTCACTGGAGGCCTGGAACCTATACCAGGAGACTTAGGGCATGAGGCAGGCACCCTGGACAGGGTGGCAATCTATCACAGGGCACAACCATATGGGCAATTTAGGATCGCCAGATAGCCTGTGGACTGTGGGAGAACACCAAAGTACCCGGAGGAAACCCACCAAGCACTGGGAGAACTTCCATGCAAATTCTATGCACACAGAGGCGGAAATCAAACCTGGCTGGGAATCGAACCCAGACCCTGGAGGTGCAGGGTGACGGTGCTAAGGACTAAGCCATTGTGCTGCCCTTAGTTTTTTTTTTTGTGTGTTTTTTTTGGGGGAAAAAAAGGATTTTAACAAGCAAAAAGTGCTGTAAATACACATAATTTTGCTGCCAGTTGTGTGTGACTGAGAAAATTATTGGTAAATTTTTAAAGATGTTGTCCACATTTTAGTCCACACAGAATGCTATTGTGTTGACTGTGTGAAGAGTTTAAAAAAAGTAAACATAACAAAATTTTAAGCAACTGTTTAAAAAAAAAAACTGTAAAACATTAATATATTGATGACAGTTATTCTGATCATTATGTTTCTTTTTAAAAATAATTGTGTGAGCTAAATTCTTAGGATTTTCATACTATACATATATCTACTATTTTAATCCTGTATGGTATTGTAATTATTGATATTCCAGAAACAAATGCTCAAAATGAGCTGCTATACAGTATCTATATATCTGCTTACAGGATATGAATGTTAAACCAGAATTTTTTTCTTCAAGAAAGCATAATAACCGTCAATATCAATAACTGATAGTTGTTTAAATAATCACTTTTAAAAAGTTATAAATAATGTTGCAATAAACCCATGAATGACAATTATTCGATGAATCTGCCTACGTGTCGCGTTCATCCAATCATGTTATTCTATCCTCAGCCTTGGGGGCTAATCGCTCTTGCAGATGGTGCTGTCCACATCCAAGTTTATTTAAGGTAATACCCTTAAGAAAGGCAGTAGACCAGAAAGTTCAGGTGGACCAGACATTGGTTGTCTGTACTGCAAGTTTTGAAAACTCATACTTAACCAAACACACTGAATCTGGATAAAAAATTAAGTGTTAAAATAAACTAAACTGGTTTTCACCAGATGATCAACATTTCTGTGGTCATCAAGCCTCTAAGGTACTTGCATCAGGTATTCTGTGCTCCTGGGTCCTTCAGATAAGTTAAGAAATAGCAGAAAACATGACATTCTTGAGGACACAAAGACTAAAGACAGATCACGGCCTTTAGTGTATACCATGCAACCATGTGATATAACAATCATTGTGGTTGTCAGAGCAGAACAAACTTGAGCAAGACCAACTGAGCTACAAGATCAAATCCAAACCCACTAATGGTATAATTAAATACTTGTAACCTGCTACAGGAAGAACAGATTTGGATTGAATCGCTGATGTCCACTTAGAAGGCCAAATAAATCAGTATCAGATTGTAATAATTCAACAAAATATTTATAGAACTAACAGAACACTATCTAACATAGTGTTCTGCACAACAAGTGTTCTGCACAACACCAAATGAAAACCCTTGGGATGAGTTCCTGTGAGATTTGGTCTCTGTCTTGTTCTATTATTATTTTTGCCCAAAATGGCATCTTGTGGGCTCACTAGCTGCAAGATGAAAGGTTGTACAGCATGTATATGATGAAAGGTCTTACACTGACTCAGATGGACTCCTTTATGATGACTATGATATTTCTCACCTTGTCTCCACTCCACTTGAAATGGTTTAGCATGGTAATCAGCTTTGTTGCATGGTCAGATTGGTGGCATGAGGATGCACTGATGGTTGCATTGAGTCCTTACAGCTCCAGGTATGATCCACAGTATGATCCTGTGCTACTGGGGACCAGTTTGTGTGGAATGTTTTTTGCATGTTCTTTGTGTGTATTTTATGGTGCCCCGTAATTGACTCGCTTCCCATTCAGGATGAAGTCACCATAAATACTTCCAGGTTCTACATACTTACATGTTCTCCCCGTGCTTGGTGGGTTTCCTCCGGGTACTCCGGTCTCCTCCCACAGTATAAAGACATCCAGGTTAGGCTGACTGGTGTTCCCAAATTGCCTGTAGTGTGTGAACGTGCCCTGCGATGGATTGGCACTCTATCAAGGGTGTACCCCGCCTCCTGCCCTAAGTCTTCTGGGATAGGCTCCAGGCCCCCCACGACCCTGTATTCAGGATAAACGATGAAGACGATGAAGTCTTGTTGTTTGGTTCCTGGGATTGGCTCTGGATCAACCATGACCCTGATTAAAATAAAGACATTTCTGCAGATGAATGTGGATGTTTGATGAATGCAGACCTTAAACCACTCTCATCCCTGTCTGTCAGTTCTGTGACATTCATAAACTGAAGGAGCACTTGGAACGAGGGTACTTCAGGAGGTAGAACAGATAGAAAAGAAAGGAAAGCATACAGTATTTCTATGCTTTTTTTTTCATGTGAAAGGGGTGTCTAGAGGACCTGGGTGTTTGATTTGTTTCTTTATTGTTTCCAGAACTAATAATATGAGGGGGGAAAAAACGACAGAGATCAAGTTTCAAATGATATATCCTCTTTCCCCATTTCTATGAAACCACACCTGAGACACATGTACTTGTTCTGTAGAAGTCGATTGAAGACCACATATTCTTCATAATTGTTTCATTACCTCTGTATCAATCTTAAACTAATATGAGCAACAGCTGGGACGGTCTTAGTTATCTGGCCACATTAAAGGAAAATGTACCATTAGAACACACATTAATCATGAGCGCATTCTTAAGAAGTACGCATCATTTGTTCACTCCTAATCCCTCTTTCCAATAGTATGAATTTCATTAATGCTCTTTGTTGAAACCATCTTCAACCTGCAAATACAACAATCGTTGCTTTGTCCTTTGAGCTCTAAAAGCATCCAGGTGCTGTGATTGATCACTAACATCATCAGCCAGTTTAGGGATGTGTCCCACAATGCATCTGAGAGCTGTACTCGGTCCACAGGCATAGTTTTTTAATAATTCCCTGAAGCCCATCTGGAGCTGTTGAAGGAGACTTGCGCTATTCAAGATGTGGTAAATGTTGACCAAAAATCTGATGGATGCAGACTCTTTTTATTCATGCTATCTTTCGAATATTCTTGGCTTGTTCATGATGAGGCTTTATTTACACAATTCAAAAATCTCGTAGAAGAACAAGATTGTAGAAAACAAAGCAATATTTAACTCAATAAATTTTTTTTACTCATACCGAGCAAACACAAACAGGTAGAGACACGGACAGGACTAGCATTGGTATGTGCATTGGTATGAGGGTTACCATTAGCGTGCCAGTTCAATGGTACATGCATTAAAATAAAAACTTTTCAATGCAACCCTCTTCTCCCACTCTTCACACACTGACGGAGAAGAGGGTTGCATTGACAATCCAACACAATGG
>JAQMYJ010000018.1:3322151-3351581 GCA_030014305.1 Clarias laeviceps | reverse complement strand
CAAACAGGAAGTTAATATCACCAACCATTCCCATTTTATTAAGGTGTATCCATATAAATGGCCCACCCTGTACAACAGGAACATACAGTAACACAGGAGATAAGAGCAAACTTGGAACTTAAATGCAGTTCTAAATAAAATGCAATGCAATCCAAGTTACTAAAGTACAATAGGTGATAAAGAACTTAAACACGTGATCTGTGACCCTTAACCAATAATGCATGCTGGGAGCTGTAGTGCAGCACCTCTATTTTCATACCCCTAGTGCATTACCATATTATCTGTCTCAGACTGGACAGTTTGTAGCAAATTTGTCCCATAGTAAAACTATACTCTAGATTTTCTGCTAACGTTCTGTTAAAAACTTGGAAGAAGATGTCAAATGTATTTAATTTGATATTAAATATACATACACTACCAGTCAAAAGTTTGGACACCCCTTCTAACTCCATGGTCTTTCCTGATTTTCATATGTTTCTACACTGTAAAACAAAGCTGAAGGTGTCCAAAGTATGCAATAATCTCTTTTGAACAGTTGATATTGAGATGTGTCTGCTACGGCTCTAATCTGAGGTGCTGGTTGTTAATTGGTGATTTCTGAGGCTGGTGACTCTAAATGAACTTCTCCTCTGCAGCAGAGGTCAGTTTTGATCTTTTTTTTCTGGGAAGGTCTTCATGAGAGCCAGTTTCCTCATGGTGCTTGATGGGTTTGGAAAATGCATTTACCAATACTGTTCTTGCAAGAACTGCTCCAGATCAGCTGACCTCCGTGTCTTACAATAGAACAACATTTGTTGTTGTTGTTTTTGCTGTTATTTAATTACCTAAAGCCATATGTGTTATTTCATAGTTTTGACATCTCTTGTATAGTTCTACAATGTAGAAAATAAATCCAAACTTTGACTCGTAGACACAATACCTTTGACTGGTACTGCATACAATGTAATATTCCATATTCTGTGATGTATTTAATGGAATTAGATTTTTGTATATCTTTGTTTTAAATTTGTCTTAAATAATTTGAATTAGGAAGGGCACATTGGATTTTGACAAACCTAAACCTCAAATACTAATCACATAAATAAATAAATAAATAAATAAATAAATAAATAAATAAATACTGGTTTAATGTCAATTTAGACTAAAAGTAGACACTTTCCGAGTAGATGAAATGAACAGTAGTACAGTATTTAGCCAATCAGTTGTCACAATCATCTTCCTGATGTCAAGAGAAAAGACATGGATTAGAGTTACTGTAAATACAGGCGAAAACATGAAAGACATGAACCATAACCATAAATCCCAAGTTTTACTCTGAAATAGCTAAAGATCTAGCAGAAACCTAATCTTGTAGGTATCAAAAAAAAAACGTTCCAAAATGATTTTCATGAAGACATTAATCACAAGAAATTTTGGCAATAAAAAAAAAGAACTGACTGAATTTTGTGTAAAGATGAGGAGTCTCGTGTTTAAATCCCGTAACTGAGTTTAACCTCAGGTGATAAGAAATTCCAACAAGAGATCACCACAACCTCCCAACGGCCGGTTGTGGTAATCAGATCTACAAAAGCAAAGACTGTCATCATGGTTGAGCCGACTGTCCTGTGGGAAGAGAGAATGATGGTTGATGGTTGCCTTCCAGAGGAAAAAAGGAGAGATATGCGGAGTTGGCAGCAGCATGCTCGCAAGCAGGGTGGAAAGCTTTCACCTACCCAGTGGAAAGCGGGTGTCGAGGTTACACAGGGATCCTGCGGTGCCTGAAAGTCTTTGGGATCACAGGTGCCAAACTGAAAAAGGCAACCAAAGACCTAGCGGAGGCAGCAGAACAAGAGAGATTCTGGCTGTGGCTCTGAAGAAAGGACAAAGCATGGAAGTTAAAGAAGACGTAATCATGGCTCCACCACCCCAAGATGTTCCAACATTAAAAGTTATGACGAGTATCTTCTGGCTGATGACCCCGGTTGTGACTGGCGGTAATGCATAGCAGGTGGAGTCACCTGTTCCTACAACTAATGAAGACAAGAAATCTTCTCAACAAAAAAGAAATGACCGCATCATGAGAAGAGATGATGATGATAAGTGATTTCTATTTCAGGTGATGAGCCAAATCACTGTGTTATGAGAAAAATAGAAGTATTTAGGATGTGATGTTAATTGAAAGTAGTTACATTTGGGGTAGTAACAGTAGCTCTGCCTGGACTCACAACTATCCAGTTGTTGATTATTTTACCATCACATTTTCGTGGTATTCTTTATATAATGTTTCAGATGTATATACATAAGAATGCAGTTTCAGTATAGAAAAGTCTGTAGTTTTCACAATATATTAGACGACAAAATTTTATCAAGCAAATGTTTTTCTCAGGCCTGTACACAAGTGCCTGTTTAACGTGCCTCAATATAATCCCTTTTATTCTCAATTCAGTCACTCTTTTGTTCTTTGTACCTCAGGTTCCATCATATATAGGAAACGTACAGCACTCCACACAGCTGGAATCGCCTTCAAAGGGAATCTGGGATATTACACGTGTTATGCCTGGTAATTTGTTCTGTTAATTATGAGCCTGTAAATGATTTACTTAATGTATTTTCGTCCTGTCTAGGTTTTGTTGCTTAGCACCATTTTAACAGTATCGGAAGTGTCTGATTTGGGCCTCCACAACTAACGACTGCCCCGTGGCCATTGGTTTCATGGCCTGTTTGTATTCTCCTTGATCTGGTGTGACTCCTGTTGCTCTTCTCTTCACTGGAATGAGTCAGAGAGGCATCAGAGGAAACTCTTTGGATTTAGAGGCTTTTTCATGTTGAGGCATGCTGACGTCCAACGGGCAGCACACTGACTGCAACATCAAGGTGATGTCTAGGCATGAATCTCTTAAAGAGATAAATGAATGTTTACATTTGACCAATTACAGGAATATACAATCGAAATGTATTTAAAATTTTCATCACAAAAAGATTATTTTGTAAAAAAAAATAAGCTATCCTTATGTTTAATACAGAAATGGTGATGTACAGAATGTGTTTAAATGCAAATTTAAATAACATTTCAAATAAACCGTTTGCAAAGTTTAAATAATAAAAGAAATGACTCATGTATGTCACCATGGAGGGGTGATGGGGGAGCTATAGTCCGGCAAAGCTCCCATCACCCATCCATGGTGACATACATGAGTCATTTCTTTTATTATTTAAACTTTGCAAACGCTCTATGTCACATGACTGCCATCATCCACACTGAGTTTGAGTTTGTTCCTGATTAGTTAGTCTTTTTAGTCCTGTATGATCTCCCTTCTTAATTCATGCTATCTTAGTTCAAGTCACAGTTTATCAGTATCAAGCTCCTGTTCTTGTTCCTGTTTTTTTTTTTCTGTTCACAATGTGTAATAAATCAAAGTCTGTACCTGCATCCAATCTACCTCTGAACCCTGACAGAAAGTGAGGCCAATTGAAAGATGTAGCAGGAAAATGGAGAGCGGATGGGTCCGGGATTTCAATGCTTACATTCTATGTGATCCGTTTCCCCTAAACAAGGCTCGTGGACATTCTGTCACCTTATGACAGGGCTGAATCCCGCCCAACAGATTTCTGCATTGAGGTCGATTCTAATAGGCGAGTATGGTGGTATGCTCTGGTTTATGATGTTCTGACTAACTGGCCCAGCACACACTATGCATCACCAAATGTCTCATTGTTCAAGGATACAAGAGGTAAGAAAATCTTGCTGAGTCCATCAAACTATTTAATCAGGTTTCCCACATGTTCTAGTTTTGTTGGATGCAGTGCTGCAGTCTGGGGCGGGAGGTCAACGAAATGAGTCTGACAGCAAAGCTCCAGGTGATGGTCAGCCTGGTGACCTGCAGAGCCCCACTACCAGTTTAGGTCAACATGATGACCTTTACAGCCCGGCTCCCAGCGAAGGTCAACATAGCAACTTCCAGAGCCCAACTCCAAGTTTAAGTCATTATTGTGACCTTCAGAGCAAAGCTTCCTGGAGTGGTCAACACGGTGACCTCCACAGCCCAGGTTTCACCCCAGATGCTTCCCTTCTTTGCCTTGTGAGGGACCTTCCCCCTTCATGCTGTGAGGACACTGGACTGGACTGCCTGTCAAATTATCATACTCACAAACACCGGGTTTGTTTTCTTTAGTATGTCTTTTTAGAATGTTTTTGGTTATGTGTGATCTCACTTATGTCTGTTCACTATGTGTAACAAATAGACATCTGCACCTGCATCCAAACTACTTCTTAACCATGACAGTGTGCAAATCTTACAAGAGAAAATAAACTGTAGACCATGGATGCCGTAATGTCTTCTCAGATGCTAATCCTCATCAACATGATAATTAGATGTCCATAATAACAACCAAGTGGTCATTTCTACTGCCGTAAACAGGTTCCTCTTTTTCGCATTTTAATGTACTTTTTATTTTTAATAGATGCTAATTTTCTCCTTTTCTGTGCAGCATATGTGAAAACAGCTGGATCTGACCATCAGACATGTGGTTTCAGTCAGGGCAAAGTATGCACATTGTCTTTTTTTTTTTTTCTTTTGAAAACCACTATCCTGAGCGCTTTTGTTACTCAGGAAATGTCATTTCCATCCCAAATCCATTCACCATTCATCTTTCATAGGACAGAAAAATTCTTTAGCTTGTATAATTCAATTTCCTTTTCGAAATAAATACTTTAATCAGTTTTTTTTTTTTATAAAGTTAAAGATGCAGTCTGTGATTTGATTGTGAGTCTGGTGCCTGACATGTCATTTGCTATTTAACTGTACACTAAAATTGCCCCTTGCAGCAGGCCGTAATCAGAATAACCAGAAGAAACATGTTTAAAGCTTTAACTACTTTGTTTGTACGGTAATAATAGATGTCAGGTGTGAGCCAACATGTACCCTTAATTAGGAAACCTGAAAATGTTTATGTACTGGCTCCTGAGTGATTTATCCTGGGTGATGTTTGATAATCCTCAAATTTTGGATTGTATCCTCAAATATTCAATGTGTAAAATCACATACATTTTGCACAACAAAAAAAAACAATGTTATCATGTTAACAAAATGTTATGGCATACAAAAAATTCACACACATATATAATTTACAGAAAAAATAACACAATCCATATAAAATTTAACCCAGTGTGTAAAAATAAAAATAAAATCACATGCTATATTCATGTGGAAAAGTCAGCATGTGAAAATAAATGTGTGAAAATTAAAACTCTTAAAAAGAAATCTTAAAATCTTAAAAATCTTAGAAAATTAAATCTTATACTTGTAAAAAAATATATATATATATATTTGAAAATGTATCAAGTGTGTGTTAATATGATGTGGAAAAATAAAATCACATACTCTACTTGAATGAATTTGAAATTTGCATGAAATTTGAGGTTAGGTGTCTGACAATCATGTGTATTTCATAAACACACAATCCAGACAGAGGGTTAATGTTTTGTTTCCTGAAGAGGACAACATCGTCTCTGACAGTTCATAAACCCTAGAATAACCTTCTGAACATCTGCACGTGTAAACAGAATGTGGCGATCATGACAATTGGCAAGCATCAACGGTCTCTGAACTTTCTGACAACAAAATATTTTCCAACATATCGCTGTAGGAAACATGGTTTGTGTTTAAAATTAAGCATGTGAATGGTCTTTAAAAAAAATTAGAATGCCATCTTGTGGTTAAACAAAAGCACTTGATTTTTTAGATTAAACTTTTATCAGTGTGGGAAGACGGTATTTAATCTGAAATCCAAAGCGATAATTAGAGTCAGGTGTTTCGAGAGTTGTTGTGTTTTTGGAAGAAAAGTTTGTCTACTCTATCAAACTCTTACTTTATTAAAAGTAAAAGTGTAGAAGCAGACGTTACCTAAAAGTATCTAAATTGAAACATAATCAAGTGTAAAATCTTTCCAAAGTTTTTTTTTTTTTGTGTGTGGAAAAAATGCTAATGCTACGGCACATTACAAATAAACTGTACTACCTAGGTAGTTTATTTAAGTTTATTTGCAAAACCCTATCTATCTAAAATCTATTTAGCTAATTTGCAATAATGAAACAAATAGCTAATTTAACAAGCTAATTTAAAACTAATTTCTAGCTAAATACTGTCACAAGCTATTTTATCAAACCCTAACAAGCCAGCTAGATGTAAGAAACTAATTTACAAATCTTAGCCAGCTAGCCAACTTAGACATTCTTTTTAGCTAAATAATATCACAAACTATTTTTAAAAACCTAACCATCTTGCTAATTTCAATAATTACAGTGGTTCCTTGGCATACGAATTTAATTAGTTCCGGAGGCAAGTTCTTAAGGTGAAATTTTTGTATTGCAAAACACATTTTTCCATAGCAAATAATGTAAATGCAGATAATCCGTTCCTGCCACTCAAAAATCGTACTAATATTACCAATTTTCAACACTATAATAATTTTTTGTGACATGTAAATGAAGTAAAATATTAACATTACTTAATCTTAATTTATGATTTCCCATAACTAGCTAGCTAAATCAATAAGGTACTCAAATTTACTAACTAGTTAAGTAAACAAACCAGTTTAGAAAATCTAACTACATACTTTAGATTTGATGATGGCGTTTACAGGCAGGTATTTCATTTTTATTCATAAAAGAAATATATAATGGCTTTAGGGATAAAACTTATGGGTTTATATTTTGTAAATTGACTTTAGCAAGAGAACAAGTATGTTATTTAAATTATAAAAAAAATAAAGTACAAATCATACAAAATAATAATTATTTAATCTGACATTCAGACAAAAATGAGCAGACGTGCTAGCTATTTCATTAAACATTAAAATAACTTTAAACTTATGTTAAACCTTTAATTAAACAAATGAACATTTTGAATTTAGGTATTTTCCCCCCATTTTTACAAGACTAGTACTAAACTGAGTGAAGTTGCTAGTGTATTATGTGATTTATTAGCTTGCTAAAAACAACTGTACAAGTGTTATCTTGTACAGTGGCGAATTAATCATGAGGCTACCTGATGTGATGCACTTAACTATAAACTAAACTTAAAGTACAAACATAATTTTTTTCCTCAGCATGGAGCTGGAGGAGTAAGAGAAAAAAAAGGAAAGCAAATAACAGTGTACTGTAGCACCATCTGTGAGTTTGTTTTCATCCTTAAACTGAAAGATCACTTGAAATAACGTACTACTGGGACTCATAGAGGAGAGAAATCACCAAGCCTAGCAGTGCAGCTGTCATGAGAGTGAAGATATCTGCCATTAAAGGACCCGGGTGTGTGATCTGTTTCCTGCTTGACAGGAAATTGCAGGTCCATTTGGAACGTCAGTGATAGAAATTAAACAAATAAAATTACAAAATGTCTTTCTCACGCAGAGCTGCTACAGATGATGATCATGATGAATAGACTGGTGGCTCTATGCAATCATGGGTTTAGTTTATAGGTTTTTAAAACACATTTATCAACATTTTGCTCGGGCTTTATAGAATCATGATGCGGGTCAAAACATTCGGCTGTGATACTTAAAGCACAGTCCAAACTTTTGAAATCACTTTAAGAATTTCTTGTTCAAACAAAAGTTTAAGTAGGAACACTCACTCACTCAGGGTCATGGGGAGCCTGAAGCCTATCCCAAGGCTCGAGGGTACCAATCCCTCACAGGGCACACACATACACAGACAACAGGCAATTTTGAATTTTGAAAGACCAATTAGCCTAATCTGCTAAGCGCTAAGCTACCATGACTCCAGTAAAGCTGTGATTAAAAAAAAAAAATTAAGAAGAAACAAAGATAATATTTCTGAATTTTGACTATTTTAAAAAAAGAATGGAAATGTTCTGCACTATTTTTAGGTCATTATTTTCATATCTCTCAAAACCACATTAACCGCTTTGATCTGATTTTCCTCACCTCAGGTCAGGTTTTAAACAAAGACTCTTTAAGTCCAGAGCATCCCGAATGAACCCTGTCATTAACGTAAAACTGGGACATTTATTTCAATGTCAAAAAATTTGCTCATTTCTGATAAAACTATTATTATTATTATTATTAAAGTATTAACTACAACAGAATGTGAAATTAATGCTTTTTTGTTATTAGGGCTTTTAAACATTTGGACCCTACTGTAGGTGAAACACACAACATTTGTTCTCTCTTTGGATTCATACAATCTTTTCAGTTCAAGGAAGCTACACTACTTTAAATATATTTATACATTTGCTGTAGATAAGAAATTAAAATATTAGAAATGAAGGATAATATTTAACTGATGCTCCTTTAGTCAGATAAAGGAGATAAAGTTTTGGATTTGTGATTTCTCAGTAACACAACAAGGTGCAGAAAAAGAAACAAAGTGTTTGTCGACTAACTGTTTTTTTTCGTAACTACAAGTATAAACAGATAAAAAAGTACAATGTGTCAAACTGTATTAAAATTTTTATATTTAGGCCATGCTGTTATTGAAAAATCCTCCACTTCGATGTGGTAACAGTTACTCCGCTTCATCACATCAGTCCACTGCTCATTATTTTACTTCCACAGCAAACGTTTGGACCTTCCAAATAAGAGCCTCATCATCGTACTGTGTCTTATATAAATGTCAACTGCTTTTTTTTTTAACTCTTTTTAGTCCGGTTTCACTTGAACACCTATTGTAGTTTAAATATATAATGTGATAAAGGTTTTTCAATTTATCCTAACCTCTAAAACAAACTACCTACCAAGCACCGGGGGAGGACGGAAAACATCGTCTGATCCGACAATGGAATAAAGTGTGTGTATCTGTCTGAAATATGACATATGCGCATCTGATCCAAGACGCCTGCAGCTTCACCAAAGGCAGCTGGACGATGTTTGAGGCTTTGTCATACTCAAAACATCTGCCGAAAGTCTAGCACACACACCAAATTACAGCAGAGTTATTACTACTACTATAGACATGACAATGTAAACCATTCTGTTTTTTTAAAATAGATTTTTAAAAAGTAAATGGTGATAGTTTTAGCAAAAAAAAAGTTAAAAATTAGGATCATCTTTTAAAATCATTTGTATCTATCAACATTATTTTGGGATAACACGGGAGATGGGGTCTCAGCTACACCCTCATCCTTGCTATCGCTTTCACGGATCACCCTAACACAAACCAGTCATCACCGGAGTGTATTAGTAGCTCCACCACCTTATTACACCACCAGAACAATCTACCTTTTTGTAAAATAATGAACACCCTCAGTGCCAGTGAAGTGATGGAAAAGTCAGAGCTGACAGGATGTAAGAATATGAGAGGGGGATTTCTCCTTCCTCACTAAAGCCAAACCCAGAGTCTTGGAAAACCAAGTCCCCTCTACAGAGAACATACAGGAAGAGTTTTGGCCCAGCGCTGAGCCTCACTGAGTCACCCGCTTTCATCTGGACAACAATCGAATTGGTTAAGGATATGAAGCACTAAAAAATCTTTTTCTTAAAAACAGTGAATAAAGTTAATCAGGTTTTACTGTTTTATCTGAACATTCTGTTCCATGTACATTCTTGACTTATAATGCTATCATAGATATCTGTATTTTAATTCAAATTAATTGCTGACTTAGTGGTGAAAAACGTGGCCATAACCTCCAGGGTCTGGGTTCGATTCCTGCCTCAGGGTCTCTGTGTGTGTGTGTGTGTGTGTGTGTGTGTGTAGTTTGCATGTTCTCCCTGTGCTTGGTGGGTTTCCTCTGGGTACTCCGGTTTCCTCCCAGTCTAAAGAAATGCAGATCAGGGTAACTGACATTCCCAAATTGCCCATAGTGTGTGTGTGAGTGTATGCGTGTATGCCCTTTAATGGACCCCGCCTTGTGCCTTACGTCTCATAAGATACGCTCTAGGCCCCCTATGACCAGGTATACCGGATAAAGCAATATACAGTAGGTGATGAGTGACTGAGTGAATGATTAGCAATGTGGCCTTAAGTGATTAATTATATCAACATATATTAAGGTGCAAAACACAATTTTAATCAACTCCTGAACTTCTACAGTTCCTCACCGTCAGCTACATCAATCAAGTTCGTAATTGTCTCAACTAGAAGCCCTGTAGAACCTTCTGAAAGCTTTTTTTTCTTTCTTTCTTACTTTTTTTCTAATGTTAAAGGATGGAACTTTTGAATGCTACAGAAATTTCACAAATGACTGATTTAATCAGATAAGAAATTAAAGTTTTTCATCATTATTTAATGAAAATCCATGCTTTCATGGAAAAAATAGTACAGACACAATAATGAAAATGTTCATTTATTCCTATTTCATTGTAGTTCCTGGGGCAACCTCTGGTTCTGAAAAATTAAGCCCATGTAGAAGTGCCGAAAAGTGAGTAATTCCCCATAAAACCTCATGTTAAAATGTTTAACATCACAACAGAAATAAATGTTTGCAGCATGGTAAGCCATTACATTACATACATAAAGCCAGTTCCTCATATTACAGGCATGTTTGCTTTGAGTGAGAGCTGCATTGCAGGTGTCAAACTCTTAGCTATACATCTATCTAATCAGCTACCAGGAATCATTGTAGTTTAATTTACCACAGGAAATGTTGTGAGCATGTAGTGAGAGAAATGTAGTGGGTGTAGTGTAATTAGTCACCGAGTTCAATCAATGCAAAGTAACATTAGCATATAATTTAATGCTATCCACCATAGCATTTTTACAATTTAACAAGTTAGATTAGTTACTTGTGGTAACTAAGGTAAGTAGATTTCAGCCAAAGGCCAAGCTCTGTTCATTCCACGCATTTATGGCTTAACCGAGGTTTTGGCGACAACCAGAGCTCCCACAGTTGAGCTTCAAAGCCGCTCTTCAGAAAACCTTTCGGTTGGGTCATGGAGGATTTATCCAGTTCATTTTATACAGTCTGTGGTTGAGTTCTCTTTCACTATAATTTCATTGTCATTACAGAATAATATCAGGGTGGCTAAAAAACAACAACAAACAACATATTAGCTAACTTGCTAACTGTGCAAGTAAAATCTCCAGTGTATTGGTTACTGAACTATTTAATTAACAAGGCTAAAATCGTCATAAGCAACATGTTGTAATAACATATTGTGAACTAGTTAGCTAACTATTATACATTTTAGCTAACATTATCATTCAGTCTTTTTAATTCAGTCGACTTTTTAAGGTACTATCAGCACATATACATTTAATCAGACTTTTTTTTTTTTTTTTTTTTTTTTACTGTAAACACATTTTTTTTTAAATTAAATCTGATTAAATTCATACGTAGACTTTTGAACTGTACTGGATAACGTGCACTAATGTTGGGTGTTCTAATCCTCGCCTCAGTTTTCCCTTCATAGATCCCACACCTGCAAGGCGAGGATAAGAACAAAAGCAGTTCCCATTGCTTCATGGCCAGATCTATAAATCTCCATCTCTGGCTCTCTTCCTGACTTCTCTGGTTCAACAGTGCAGGTACAGCGGCTTGGCTAGGTTTTTGTGTGGATTCTCTACAAAAGGTCTAGTGTTGTCCAAATGTCCTCATCCCTAGGAACGCTAAAAAGGAAAACTTGACATTATAACCATCATGGGACAGGGAGAGATCTGGTATAATATAAGAACATGGCTTCAATATTGTATATGGGTTCTGCTACATTTGGAAACTTCTCTATAGATTTACTGCATTTTCAGGATAAATGTCTTGCTGTGGATAACAGCTGGAGGTAAAGTTAGTGTAGAGGTAAGCTTAAAGTTATTGTTGTTAAGATTATAATTAAACCAGGTAAACCAGATCAACCCGGCTTATGAACATGTTTGATTAAATGCATTTGCATCCATGCTCCCTGTCTGTAATATTATTATTATTATTATAATAACTAGCTAATTATTATTGATGTCTCTTTTACCACCATGAAAACTGTAGTCTAGCTTCAATGATATGAGATAAAGAAAAAACCTAAGAAGAGTTACTCATGTATTCAGGAATTTTTGTAGCAGTCCATGCCAAGCCTAACCATTCTGCTTATGATACAGTACCTCTGTCTCCTAAACATCCCTGTTCTCAGTACACGCTCTTTGTTCTTACAGTCAGTTTCATCGATCTTCCTTTGAAAGCAAAGCTCCCAAAATGGAAACGCTCTAACTCAGACGACCCTCGTTTACCCTTTTATTCCCACCACTGGCCTGCTTCCAGCATGGTATAAATAGGCAGGATAATGGTGAGGACTGAGGAGAAGCAGATACGGTGAAGGACCTAGGGTCTAAAAATCCATAACAGGACCACGCCGCCTTCTGTGCAGTATCACTAGTGTGTCAGTTTGTAACTTTCTTCCTCCTGGCTTTGTTTGTTGTTTTTATCCACTGTAAGTTTTTTAAAAAATTAAACACTTGAATGTAGAAACAAAAGAAGCAACTGGTGGGGAAAATCCAGGTTCACACACTCGGAACTGAGCTCACACAGTGGAGATGTGGCAGAATTGGGCCGTGATGACTTGGTCAATTAGAGCCAGAACAATCTGGAATTCCCAGGCTTTATTGTTGGGCTCAGAATTCTTACTTTAATTGCTGTTTTTTTGTGTGTGTGTTTCTTTGTACGTGTGTGTGTTGTGGTGGTGGGGTCTTCACAAGGAAGCACTTGATTGTGTTTATTTATGGAGGTTTAAATAAACAGGGCTGACTCAGGACCAGAAATGATGCATGATTAGTAAATAGTAAAATTAAAATTTAGGTATTATGGGACAATTTATAATTTTTGTTAATCCTCCAAGTATCCTAATACAGTTAAACCTTGGATTGCGAGCATAATGCATTCTGGAAGCGTGCTTGTATCACAAATCACTTGTATATCAAAGCAAATTTCTCCCATAAGAAATAATGAAAACTTCAATAATTCGACCCATAACCCAAAAATATTCATATAAAAATAAATAATACAAAATATAAAGTAAAAATTAAACAAATTAACCTGCACTTTACCTTTGAAAAGAATCATGACTGGTGCTAGATGAGAGCAGAAGAAAGAGCAGGGGGGCTACGGTGTAGGACGACTTTCACACACTCACACAACCACACTACCGGAATCACTCCTCTAAACAGATTGATCTTCTGCACTGCTACTGCCTATTTAACTTTTTTTTCCTTCACGGGGGCTGTTGTTGCAGTACAGTTACTAAAGAACAGTCACTACACTTCGACACAAAATAAAAAAAAATATGCTTCATACTCGTGGTCAGAATGTTATAGTAAACAGTAACACAGATGTTGACTATACGAGTGACGCACGCGCACTGAGACTGAGCCACAATTACCCACAATTACATAGGAGACAATTACCCACAATCCCACAGCGCACGAGAGAGAAGAACCATTGGCTCAGTTGTGATCACATGACGCTTGACAGACAAAGTGTATAGGTACTACAGTACTCGTATATCAATCCCTTGCTTGTTTATCAAGTTAAAATTCATTACAAAATTAGCTTGTCTTGCAAAATGCTCGCAGACCAAGTTACTCGCAATCCAGGGTTCCACTGTATATTATACCCCTTATATACTGTGTTAATTATTAATAATGCTATATACAAAATATAATTTTTAAATAACTAAAGCAGAGTATATAACTATATACAATATACGCTAGACTACATCTATTTAATTCCTTTCTACACGAATGCACTTATCTCAGTGTTTCGTTAGTGCTTGAATACCAGCAAGGTAGAAAGTTTTCTCAGGAGACCAGAACCGGGATTGGACTGCCGGGCTTCTGTGTCAGAACGTTGGTGACCAGTTATCTGTCGATTTTCAAGGATCAGGTGTTCCACTTGCTGAATGTTCATGGGAACGACTGCAGTGGGCTCTGAGCCACATCAGCTGGGATCATTATTCATAAATATACGGCCTTCTTTGAAACGTTTTTTAAAGTTTTACTGCAACTAAGAGTCTCATCACCATACTGTGCCAAAATCTTCTGTAAAAATCGGCAAGTCCTGGTTTGACTTGAACATTCCTCATAATTAAGCATGGTAAGAAATATATTAATAATGTCTGTCATTTCATAAAGAAAAATGTATAATCATTGATAAGGTGAACTGTTTCTGTAAGGAGATGCTTAATAAATATTCATGGAGTCTCGAGTGTCAGTGCTTTGTAAATTGGGTGCAACCAGTTATTATTTAATTAATAAATAATTGTTTGAGCGGGGGGGGGGGGGGGTCACTTTAGGATTATGCCTTCACGATTTCTCCCTTAATAAATGCAACAATACAATTTGCAACATGAATAAATGTAATCTATACTCTCTAAATATATTGATATATAACCCTAACCCTAACCCTACATATTGCTATAATTAGTAAAATATATACATTTTATGGTCTTATAACTCAAACTTCTATTCTGTTCTGTTTACCTTAAACCATTTAAGAACGTGACCTTTTTCTGTTTACCTTAAACACTTTTTCTCCTATATTTCCTAACCTAACTGTCTCATCACAATCTGACTACTTTTCTTCATGTTGCATTTGTTCAACATTTTTTTTATTTTAGCATCACTACAACTGGAACGTTTACCAGCTTGTTTTCCTTTAAGATTCCCATCTTTCCACAAATTGACCTCACAACTGCTGCGCAAGAAAACAAATTGTACAAGCAAATACTTTTCGTAAAGGTACAAATGGTGGAGTACAGAATGTCAGACCATCTCCTAGGGCTTTATGTGTAGTACAGCCAATAAAACCGCCGTCACCCATTACAATCACTGTGAGTTCTTCAGGAGGTCAGGTTGCACTCATGGTCAGACTGCCACAGCAAATAAAGGAATACTGGAAAATTGGATGCTTTGGGGATGTTGTGCTCCCTGCTCATGTTCTGATCAGTCTTTCCATTAATCATCTGAACTTCAGGGTTCTTCCTAGGCAGCTTGATAATAAACAAGAGAAGACCGCATTTCAGTCTGTTCCGTCTGTGAAGAACGTTGTTAAAAACGTCTAAAGAGATACAAATTGAGATGTGTGAAGAAAATAGTTATCAATGTGTACTGACTTGCATTTGTATCTTATCAATTCAGATTGCTTGGGCAACGTGATGGATGCAGCAGACAATGTTGCTTAATTTCGAGAAGACCTGGAAAATCATAAACCTGCGACAGGTTGCCAGTCCATCACAGGTCGTCAACTTGCATGTCTTTAGCCTGCAGAAGGAAACTGGAGTACATAGAGGAAACCTACCAAGCACACGGAGAACATGCAAACTCTACACACAGACCGAAGATGGGACTTGAACCTTCAACCCTGAAGGTGCAAGGCCACGGTGGTTACCACTACAGAAGGGAGATAAGATACATCTACCTGCTATATTTGAAATTAGAACAAGCATGTCAACAGTTTCTGCAGCTCATCACAGCTATGATGATACTCACCAGGGAGGAATTAGTGAGCCAGTGAAAAGCACTTAATTCATTAGTCTCTTCAAGAGGAGTGGTGGCTCAGGTTGATTAAGGCTATAGGTTGTTGGTTTGGGGATCTGGGTGTGAACTGCACCATTGGTGGGTTTGCAACACCCCACACTATCCAGCCACTGCATGCAGTTCTGGTCTCAGGTCCGGGTAAAAATGGGAGGGTTGTGTAAGGAAGGACATCAAAATCTGTGCCAAGTTGTGTGCGGATAGGATGTCTGTAACCCCTTGATGGGAGCAGCTGAAAGTTTTGTTTCATTGGTCTCTTCACCAGCAAGGCAGCTGAAAAGGATATAAGTGAGCACCTTGTATCCTTGAAGCAGGCTAACCAGAGCATATCACTGTATGTACCAAGCCTTTACACCATGGCAGCCAGGAGTGGGTGGAAAGAACCCACACTAAAAGCTGCATATTGACAGGGACACTGATTTGCTCCCTAAACTCACATGCTGAGATATTCTCAAGATGAAATATTTATATTATATATTCTCAAAGTCAGAGCCCTATATTTAAAAGACAATGTAATTATATCTCCCAATTCCCTGTTGTACTAGAGCTTTTCCAGATGCAAACCTATCACCCACAGATGTCATAGAGGGAATGAGAAATTACATGATACTCAACGTACTGCCACAACAACTGTATATATCACCCTTCTCTGACCATTGTGGCTACATCCATTGAAAGTCCTGACACTCAATTTCAAATACACTTTCCCAGTGATGATGGACTGAAGCAAAGTATTCAGCAAAACCAAGGCCACTGATTAATCACAGGTTTGTTGCAGCATCAATAACTGTGCTTGGCACCAAATGCATTAAATGAAACCCTACTCTGACAATCAAATAAGCATTCACATCAGCCACAATGCTCAAACACCCCAATCCATATCAATCATTAATTGAACGCAATGCATTAGAGTGTGGCATGAGTGTGGTAAACTAAATTTTACCCCACTGGCTTTTTTTCAGGCAAATAAATCCCAGCTGAACGTAACTATTTTATCATTGTTGGAGCGGCATCACTGGCTGAAGAGGTTGTGACATCCATTTATCACATTCACGGATCATAGAAACCAAGAGTGCATTGGAACTGCAAACAGACAGAACTCCCGCCAAGTCTGATGATGGGCTTTGTTTTTTCCATTATTCAACTTCAATATGTTTTATCAACCATGTTCAAAGAACATTAAAGCAGACTATCTGTCTTGCATATTTACCACAGGCAACAATTCCACAGACAATTACAATCTCAAAAATTAAATTTATAATAATAATAATAATAATAATAATGAGAAGGCTATGGGCCTGAGGAACTGTGTTGTGTTCCTCTGTGAACACAATATGCTTGACACCTTGTTATACCAAAATCTCCACACGCAATCTTCACTATGCAGTATAAAGGCATTCAGGAAAATCTTTGAATACACTGTAATAAAAATTCAGCTATTTCTACATCAATAGGAATAAACAGTATAATGTACCTGTGTTTTAGTGTTCGATAGTTTCCCCTATCGGTTATTCTGGGAAAATATTTACAGTTCTGCTGATTAGAAGACATTACTGAATTTTTATATAATTTTTAATCGTACTGATTTTTTACCTATAGCAGAGGTTTAATATTTAATAATTTTAGTTTATATCTGTAATAACTGTTACAAATACAACAAACAGTATAACAAACTGATGCATCATTTATGTTGTGTTCATTGGTGCAAAGCATTATGGGTAATAACCTGTTGCTGGTGTGTTCTCATGCCCCTTTTGCACACTTCTGTCAGTACCAATGCAGGAAAAGAGGACACCCCGTTCGTCTGTCAGATAACTCCCACGAGACGTGTCCAAGGTAAACAGGGTGTGTGTGATTCTAAACTTCCACAAGGGGCGTTTTTCTGTCATGTACTCGACAAAACCCCTCTAATTACCATCCAACAGAAACAGCCTCAGCCTGTCAGAGCGGGTAACGAGGAAGGTGAAAACGTACATGCAAGATAAGCCTAGAGTCTGTAAAGCTGATGTAATCTCCATCCTGTCTAAATACGGCATGAAGATTACGCCCAGGACACTAATGCCGTTTCGGAAATGGTGGAAGGAGAAAAAAAAACTTGGCATAATCACGTATTATTTCTAATGTTTCACAGAGATTGTATTATTATGAAACAATTCAACATTACCAAATCAGAGTCAGATAAGTCACCTTAGATGTTACGGGAGAGGTGCTGAACCGTCTTCCTGGAAATCCACCCTCTTGTGCGTTCCAACTTTTTCAACTCAAAGGAGCATTGAAAGTGCAAATCGTACACAGATCAGAAGATTTATGCTCTAAAAATTGGTTTGGAGCTTGACAAAGTGATGAACCTTCTCAGATGAGGTGCTTTTGATTAGGATGACAAGAAAAATGCTGCGTTTGACTTCATTTACAGAATTATTTTTTATGTACTTCATAACAAGTTAGGAAGTGTTACTTACATACAGGGTTTTACATACACAACTCAGAGTTAAAGTGACTTTCTGAGAAGGAATTTGAGGGCTTTTTCATCGCTTTACCTAGTCATAGTCCAGATTTGTACTTTTAAAAAATGCACTAGTGCCGTATGTGCTCATACACAAGATAGCTTCAAAATCTTCAAAAATGATCATTTTGAGCCTAACTTGTGCACATCAACAGAAATAAACTTTAAAAACACCCATGTGGTGCAATTCAAAAGTTAAAGTGTAACTATCAGCTTTGTTATTAAAACTTAGTTACACTAAAACAGGGTCTAGAATCTAACTTCCGGTGTGGTGTAGGCCTAGCATAACAAGAAAAGACAAACAACGAAAATTTACCAAAAACCCAAAGTGTATTAAGTGACATAAACAAACCAAAACGGTGCAAAAAATGTATACAAAATATATACAAAGTATAGCCAAACCAGATTGCCCGGTTGAAAGTGCGCATCCTTCCGAAAAAATTAATTTGCAAACAAACTATCCAAAACATGTACATGCAATGGAATCAGCCTCAAAAACTCTCAATCTGGATTTAAATGTGTTCCAAGGAATCAACTCTTTTAATTTCCAGTCATTCTACAACATATTCCATGTATAAGGTGCTGAGTGGAAAAAAAGTTCTTTTACTCATTTCAGTACAGACATATGCAACAGGAAGCAAAGAACAAATGATCTTTTGAACGTACAAAGTAGGAATCAGCACTTCTCTGTGCAATTAAGGAACTAATATAACTACGTAGTAATCCCAGAATTGCCTTATATATATAAAGGAATACCAGTAACAAACCCTTCGGATGGCAAAAGCAGGCCATCCCACCCGATTATATAACTCACAGTGTGTCACTTTACAATTAGTAAACTGAAAAAAGTATCTGGCTTGTTTGGCTTTCTGTTTCTTCACTAGTAATTTCACCTCCTCCACCATGGAACTCTGTCTCTCTATGAGTGTGTAAGCTGATTGATCAGGTGTTGGTGGTTATGTTAATTAGCCTTTCCAGTGGTCCCTTGAGTCCCTAGCGTAAGTTCCGCCGGTGTTTTCCCCGTGGTTTCCTGTTGGGCTGAGTTAATGGCGAAGCGGAACTCGGGTAACCACTGGTCCCAGTTCTGATGATGTTGTCCGACATATGATGCAATCATGGTTTTTACTGTCCGGTTTATGCGTTCAGTCAAGTTGGTTTGTGGATGGTAGCTGGTGGTTAGCTTCTGGTTGCTGCCCCAGGTCCTGCAAAGTTCTGTCAGTAGTTGGGACGTGAACTGTGGACCTCGGTCAGAAACTAGGTACTTGGGGACTCCCCATATAGTAAAGATTTTATCCCTCAGCACCATCACGATTTTTCGAGTTTTCACGTCCCTCAGGGGAAACATCTCCACCCACTTAGTAGTCTACCACTATTAGCAGGTAAATGTTTTGCCTTTTGCTCACAGGGAATGGACCAATTATGTCCAGTCCCAAAGTGTGACCTGGTTCCAGGACTTCTGTGCTTTGTAACAGCCCACAGGGTTTGGTGTTCTCTGGTTTATATTTGTGGCATATGCTATGGATATCTTGGTGTTCTCTGGTTTATATTTGTGGCATATGCTATGGATATCTTCCATAGCATAGGCATATCTTCCCTGAGCGATCTTCAAGATGGCCTCAGTAGGCCTCAGAAAGTCGAGTCCAATTACTACTCGAGTACAACTACTAAGGGGAAAAGCCAGGTGGTTGTCCTTCATTACGCACGTATCCAGCTGACATCCTCTGCCACTTATAGCAGAGTTTTATCTGAGCTTTCCGAGGAGTGAGCACTGTCCAAGGGAACCTGATCCTCGATTTGTCGCCATAAGCGCTCTTGCATGAGCGTGTATGTGCTCCCTGTATCCAGCACTGCATACACCTGCTTTCCTCGCACTGAAACCGGTATCAGGAGAAGAGATGGAGCTGCATGGGGTTGAGCAATGGAGAGTTCTGCTAGGTGTTTTGAAGGAGCACGTTCAGCTGCTTTCTTGTTAACCTTCTCCTTACTGTGCTGAGACCCCACTTTCTGCCAATAATCTTTGGTGCCCATACAGTCTTTTTCTACCATCGATCCTACTTTCACCAGCTGTTCCACTGTGATCACTGTGCCTCTGAGACAGCCAGCTACTCTGGGGTTGATGTTATTCAGAATACGACTCACCAGCTCTTGAAACTCCAAGCGAACTGGCGGTCGAGGGCAGAAGGAGGAAGTAGGCTGTAAAACTGAGGTAAGCTGACTAGATGACTGTGCTGGAACACAAGGAGGAATGTCATAGGCTACATGGCTTATTCTATGTTGTACTTTTCCTGTAGATGCAGCGATTTGAGTACTGGGTGAATGCAGTGCAGGGGAGTGTGATGATGCAGGGGTGCAGGCTTGTAACCTGTGGAGAGTGGGCATGCTAGTGAGACACAGCTTCTTCATCTGACTTTCCCAAATAACATCTCTCCGCAAAAAACAGTCTGTTACAGCCCTCTCCAGTTTCTCTAGGGTCTACTGGCAGTTGCTCTCCAGCTCTGCTAAGCTAGTGTCCACGGCCTGCCGAAAACTGGTTTCCCTGTTAATAGTGCTGTTAATGGATTCTCTAAAATCCTGCTCTAACGTGCCCACTTTTTCTGAAAGAGCCAATACCTTACATTGATTTACCTCGGTCTGCAATGTTTGACATATTAGACACATGACCAACAACATCATCATCTTCATGTCTATCCGATATACTGTATACAGTGAACTAATTAATGAAGTTCTCTCTGCTGCAGGATTACGGCGAATCACCAAAGAACCATGGCTAAATCTACAGCATCATCCTATACATAACTGGTACCAACTGAGTCGGCCTTACCAACACCACTAGTGTAAGCATTATTGTTAGCATTAGCCATGATAGCATCCATCTTGATCTGCAAAGCCACACCACACCGGAAAATGCACACAAACAGTATTCCCCGTACGGGCCACCAATATGTAACGATCAGCTTTGTTATAAAAACTTAGTTGCACTAAAACAGGGTCTATAATCTAACTTCCGGTGTGGTGTAGGCCTAGTATAAAAAGAAAAGACAAACAACGACAATTTACCAAAAACCAACAAAAAACGGTGCACCAAAAAAACACAATATATACAAAATATATACAAAATATAACAAAATGGATGTGTGTGTGTGGATGGAAGAAAATGTCCAAAGTACGGGTTGTTGTTGCGTGTATTTGTGTGTATGTGGTGGGAGAGATGGCTCGGTCCAACAGGTATGATGAATTCAGTCCGGGAGCACGAAAACGAAGCAAGAGGTTTAGTGACTGGGTCCGGAAATGTCAAATTTGGAAAGCTCATGGACAGGGATGTTTTGGTCATGGCATGCGATCTAGTGGACAGCTCAGGTTCTCTGGATTAATGAGGGTCATGGGTTTAAGTCTCTGTTATGGCCAGCTTGCCATTGTAGGGTCCTCGGGCAAGACCCTTAACCTGATCCCGCATGCAATGCCAGTCCTAAGCCTGGTTAGAATATGGGAGAGTTGCGACAGGAAGGTTTTCTGGCGTAAAACCTGTGCCAGATCTTGCACACTGAATGATCAGATGTGGCGACCTCTAGGAACAAAATAATGGTCTAATGGATGTTGCTTTTATTCCTTCAGATGTACATAAAATGTATGACCCTGACCAGGGTAAAGCTTTTAGTGATTGAGAATAAATGAACGAATCTGTATGAAAGAGTTTCTACTCTAAACATCATATCTGGTGCACTAAAATACCTAGTTTCTGCATTTTTAAATTTGACTTTTTAATTGACTGTAATGGAAACCAATAGGACACAGTACACAGCTAGTGTGAGGAGTGTAATTCTGACCAGCTGGTTAGTTCTGGGAGCATAAACGAGAATGCAAGAATGAGGTTTATTTTTGGAAAGGCATTTTTCGTATTTTCGCGCACCGACACATTAATCATTCGTCCATATGCACCACGCAAAAGCGCCTTACTTACTCAAGAGCAATAAAAAACAATTACAAAACCACAGGGTTTTTCTGTGTGTAGAGCACAGAGTGCCCTTTGTTTTGTTGTCATCAGCATGTGATTAACTAAAATATGAGCTGCTGTTGGTTGATGGGCAAAAAGAGATGAAATGTTGGGCATAATATAATACCAGCCAGTTATTATGAGCTATAATTATGTGAAAGAATAACAGCCATATTATGAACCAAAAATGCTTGTTATGTAATTTATTTTTTTTTTGCTCATTTATGAGCTGGAGATTTAAAAAAAAAAAAAAAAAAAAACTTATCCCTTAGCGCTTACACTAAATACAAACAATGAGTCAAAGTCAATAAATAGATCTCTTTGTCTTGCCTTTGCACATGCATGCATTTCTGTGTTTTATTATTCTGTTCAAAAGTATGTCTTCATTTGTGCCTATTATTCAAATTCCTTCCTAATACTTGAATGTAAAACCAGTCTTTGAGGTTTAAATATCTGTTGAGTGCACAGGCTTAAAAACGAGGGAACATCGAAAACAATAACTGCTATTGATTTACGCCAAAGCGCTTGTCAATTGTGGATTCAGGATGTTGACTCAGTTTTATGACATTCCAAAGTCATAATATGTTATTTTTACTGTTCTAATAACTTGAACTGAAATTACTGTGCAGAATGCCTAATTTTTTATTTTTTTGGACTAATTTATTCTCCTTCATGTGAGTCTCTGCCAGGCGAAGCATTCATTGCTCCATGTACTGTGAGCATCTCCCCTAGGAGGCGCTGTCCTGTGAACAACTAAATGAAATCCAAATGAAATATGATGTGAGTTCTGTGTTTTGCTGTAGGGAAATGTCATTCATAAATTTGTTCTGAAATCTGCTTGGAAAAAAATTTACTTTTACATCTTTACATAATTCATTATCAACTAAGTGAATCCTCACTCGTCTGTACTTGGCTTTAGCTATCCATTTCTTTTTTTTGTTGTTTTTTTTTAACAGACTGCATGAAGCAGTTTCAGAACTTGAGTTTGTCTATAAAAACGTATTTGATTGTTTCCACTTTTTCAGATGCACATTACAAATTTTTGCAAGAATTTTACATCGGCATATGTTTGTATTTTGGCGAAAATCCGGCTAAGTTGTGCATGCATCCGGGAGGCGTTCAAAACTTGTTTGCATCAGTGGAAAACCAAGCGAACAGGGCTTACGGGTTTTTTTTGTCAGTGAAAGCAGTTTCCAAAGAATCAACCCACGATACCAACGTTGCCTTAAATTATTTCTTGGATTTTTTTTTTTTTCTTTTGCCTTAAACAACTCACCTCCAGTACTAATTAAATTCATATGTGAGAAGTATCTGTACTTTCTACTTTGCTACATTTCTACATGTTGCGTTATGTAACCATAGTAGTGTGTAGCATTTAAAGTGGTAATATTGCCACCTGCTGACTATTATACATAATTGCATGATTTGCCTTCCCTCTATGAAACACTCAATCATGTGTGTAGCAGGTGTTTGAAATCTGAAGCGGAGATGGTATTAGACAGCGATGAAAACAGGACATTTACAGATTGGAAACAGAGAGAGAAAGAGAAAAAGGATTTTTTCTATGACTTAAATTCTACAGTAAGCTAATGGAAACTCAGTACCTTTGATACTGAAGTAAATTTACAGTTAAGTACTTTTCCTTAAGTAGAAATGTACATGGAGGACTTCAAGCACAGGTTTGGTGTCCTTTGACCACCGCTGCCAATCAGCATTTATCTGATGAACAGCAATACAACACTGAAGCACTGCAATTATCTGGTGCTCACATGTGCTCACATGTCTCTGCGCATCATGCCATCCCCCTCTCTGCAATGTAAAGACGAAAATATGCGTTAACAAATATGTGTGAATTTTAAAAGGATTAAAAAGAAGTGTTCTATGAGAAAAACATTCATTTATTATAAATCTATGAAAGGACTTTCCAGTGTCGGTGTTTGGATAAATTGTGATTATCAACATAATAATCTGGGTATTTATTTACCTTATTTCCTTTGAAGGTAAGAAAAAAAAAGAAAGGCTGATATTTTATGGTTTCAGGGATGTTGTAAAGGATTAAATAAACCTATAAAATATAATGTGGTAATTTTAATAAATTAAAAAAAAAGAAATTAAATTGCTGTGGTATTTAAAGATTTAAATACTTTTGGGCATATATTGAGACAGGTTAAAAATACTTATTTCATATTTAACAAATTTTTACAAATACTTTAGATAATAATATATTATAAATAATATATAATAAATATATTATAGAATAAAATTTATTTTATATTTAACTAATATTTACCTAAAGTAATTATAATTGATTTTTCTAAATTGAAAGTCTAGATCTATAGGCATTTTTCTTTATATTCATTCATTCATTCATCTTCTATACTGTTATTTTATACCGGGTCGCAGGGAGCCTGGAGCCTATCCCAGGAAACCTTAGGCACAAAGCAGGGTACACCTTGGACAGGGTGCCAATCCATGGCAGGGCACACTTGCACACACCACACACTCACACCCTCATTCACACACTATGGACAATTTGGGAACACCAATTAGCCTACTCTGCATGTCTTTGGATATATTTATCTTTGTATTTCAGACCCAAGATGGCTTTAAAATCTACAATAGGAGATGGAATAGAATCAGATCTGAAGTCAGTAGTCTATCAAAATCAGCCCAGGACAGCTGGTTTCTGCACTAAAATCATAGAACAACATCAGTTCTGATACTGTACATTAAGAAGTGTTTATTGTTCTTGTATTCATTGTATGCACAAGTGCTGGCAAGTCAGAAACAGTTATAGTCAGTTTTTGTGTCATTTTTGAAGGATTTGTGCCACACTGTACAATTTAGAAATGTTTCTGTGTTGTGCTGTTTTACAGTGCAACCCGTAAAAGCAGAAAAGTTAATGCATAAGATGGATGTAAAATAAATATCCATGTTATAACATGCCATACTCTTTTCCTTTTTCTTCAAGGTCATTTGGATCACCCTATCATTTTTCTGTTTTCCTGTTACAAAAAAAAACAAAACTTGAGGTCTTTACATCCCCCAGACGGTGATTTGAATCGCTGAAACGCTGTAGTTCCCCCTCAGCTAAAGTGTGAACGTCCGACTTCCTCCACGGCTTGGCTCGACGATGAGAGGAAGAGAAATACTTAGCACCTTGAGAGGATTTAAATCCAGAGCTGTCTCACGTTCACTTCACAGGTTTGTGAGCAGTTTCGCATAATAATATGTGTATCCGTCAGGGAACTGTCTCAGGATGAGGTCCGCCAGACAGACACCTGAGGTCTGACGGTTAGATTGTCATCAACATCTGTCTGATTAAGATGAATATTTTGTTAAAATGAGATTATGACATTCTTGCGTCTGATCCCCACACAGATGGTTCTTCGCTTTGCCAGACATATGGAGAAGAGATACACACCTTTGGAGCATTAAGGGAGTGAAAGTGAAGTTTCGTTAATCAATTTTCTCTGCACAGCTTGAGAAGTTTGGCTTAGTGCTTTTGGTGTTTCTTGACGATATAATAATGGAGAAATCATACAATAATCAAACATTTGGTAAACACTTGGGGTTGTTCTTCTATAGAAAAGGAATTATTATTTTAAATCGTATTTTCAAATCAGATTACTTACTTTTACCATGCTGAAGTTAATTATTTTAATATATTAGCATGACTGAAGTGCTCTATCACACTTATACTAGATGAATTCACCAGCAATAACATTGTGGAATGTTAGCTATAAACAGTCCTTCATTGACCAAATTTCTGCTTCTCAATGCTCATGTCTTCTGATGTCTAAAAAGTTTCACCTATAACTTAACATCTATAAAGAGCTCCTAACAAGAGATGGAAGGTCACTTAAGTACATATTTCACATATTTGCACTTTACTTGAGTAGTTGTATTAGTTAATTAAATTCTACAGCAAATATCTGTACTTTCTACTTCACTACATTTCTACAAGGCAATGCATTACATAATGTCAATGGCGTTTAGCATTTGAAGCAGTATCTACAAGGTGGTATCAAAAAGTTTCGAGACTAGTTTTGTAACATACCAACAGATGGCAGCACAAGGCTGCACGCACAGTCACAGGGAGCACCGATCTTCATAAGTCGGTGTGCCAAAAGACATCGTCCTGTGTACATCAGAAGCTGTGCAACTGGTGCTATTCTGACCACGTGACATTTCTACGTCTGCTATTTGATCATAGACAGTGAGTCGTTTGAGGTGTTTTGAGTGGAACTCATGAGCAGAAGAACATCACTGGAAGACAACGAGAGATCAGGAAGACCCTCAACGAGCTCAATTCCCGAAAATGTTGAAACCTTTCGGCAATTTGTGCATGATGATCGTCTGAGAACAATCCACAACATTGCTGAGCGAAGGTGTGTGTGTGAGAGAGAGAGAGAAAATTTAACTATGATTTAAAGGCTACTGTGAGCTAATACTTAATAAAGTGAGCTCATAAAGTTCAGTACTTTGATTCTTAAGTAAATTTGAAGGTGTGTATTTTGGGACATTTACTCAAGCAAAAATGTACATGGAGGAATTCTACTTTTACTTGAGGAAAGTTTTACCTAGGAAATCTCTAGTGCAGGATTTGTGTACTTTGCCCACAACTGCTCCCGACATTGGAGACTCCTTCTATAAATGCTACACAAAAATGTTTCCTCACTTCATGGTATCATGAAATGTCAGCCCTGCACGGTTTAATTTAAGAAATCAATAAAAGTGTGTTTGCAACAAGAATGATTCATTCTCACTTCCAAACTGCCCAAAAGAGAAAAGTGTGAAACACCACAGCACTGAGTGTGAATAGCATGAGAGCAGTTAAGCATGAAGCCTGGTCACAAGATCTGATTATTTATTAGAGCATGACTGTACCCAGATTCAGGTCTCTGTGCATGCATACACACACATACACACATTGTTTTACTGATGAGACACTGGAGGTTTGTGTTCTATTAAAAAAGAAGTGACAAAAGGATAGTGTGAATATTGAGAAACTGAGACAGATAAAGAAACACTACTAGATGTTCTGACAAAAATACATAAATTACAGAGAACATGATTTGGGAACCAGATCCCAGAATCAAAACTCAGGTCCCTAATTTACTGACTCTTTATCTGCTTTTAAGTAAAACTCATAATTTTGATATTCCAACTTTTAACGAGGAAAAAAACCTCAATGACCTCAATATCTAAGTTTTACTAGGAAAGTCTGGACAGTGTTCTCAAACCTTAATGCGGCTTATGGAAGTCATGTCAACATGCCAACAGTGTAAGAGAAAAAAAGTAAGAGAACTTTTTACTTTTTGAATTTATTAGTTTTAAATCTGTGACATCTGTTCACATTATCGTGAACTTTAAAGATCATTTATTTAAAATTTATCTCAATTAAGGTCATGATGAAGGTCATGGTGGATTTGGAGCCTATCCCTGGAACATCGGATGCATTGCAGGTATATACAGCTATTCACATCTAGAGGCAATTTATTATGAACTTTCAAGTCAAATCAGGACTTGTTGTCTCATGAGCAGAAGATTGAAGGCAGAAAAGCCAATGACATTTACAGACGACTTCAAGCACAGTACACAAAACCTTTTAAAGAAGGCCATACGTCCGTGAATGACTATCTTGGATGAGATGGCTCTGAGACCACTGCAGTCATTCCCACGAACATTTACTGTACGTAGCAAGTGGAATAACTGAATCTGGAAAATTCATGGACAACTTGTCACCAAATTGCCAAAGAGATGCATCTGTCTGTGGGAACTGTACACCTCATTGCCATATCCCCATACAGTCCTGATCTCCAAGTCATTTCCAAATGTTTGGCCCATTAAAGGAGTTCCTGGGAAGCCAGGGTTTCAGACGTGAAGCAGGCAGTCCGATCATGTCTCAGGTGTACTGAGAAATATTTCTACCATGAGGGTATTCAAGGACTAGCGAAACTCTGGGATAAGTGCAGTAGTGTTGCAGGTGATTTTACAGAGAAGGAAGGGTAGATCCAAATGTCAATCAAAAGTTCCGGTTTGACTTAAACGCTCATTGTGAAATTTATACCGAGAGGAAAAGCAGTAACACAATGGGGAAAAAGGAAGAAAAAAGGGAGAAAAAAAGTAGCCTTGCAGGCATGCTTTGGCTGAACTTGCCTGAATAAAAGAAAGTCCTTCGGACTGATCACCTTTATCCTATAATAAAATATTCCCATCTTGATGGGTGTGATCTTTTCCCGATTGACCTCCTCCCTCATGCACTGGGCACAAGATCTCACTGAAGGGGATGGAAATGATGTAGATCACATGTCATGAACTTACGACTCAGTAGATCTCAACCCAATTAGTAGACTTTGGAGTGAGAGTAAGAGGCAAATCCTGGTTGTCTTAAAAAAAACATTTGATACAGGAAAGAGGTCACTGTCTGGAACAATGATGGGAGGTACTGCAGGTCTGTGCTCTTCATTGGTGGGACAGTCAGTCTGGGACATTACATCTTCTTTTCTCTCCCATTAACATCTGTGTCACATCCACAACAAAGCCATGACGAAGCATAAACTCAGGCTGAACTGTTTCAGCTCTTTGTTTGTAGGTGTACCTACATTAGCTGTGCCTTTGTGCTGACGGTCCTGGTCGTGATTAAGCCGTTCCCTGTTAATGAGAGCAGTGATAGCTGTGAAAGCTGCCGACCCTCACATGTATGAGCATTGGGTCAGTTAGCGAGAGAGTTTTCTCACGTTGCTGTGAGGTTAGAGCATTTTGTGTGTGTGTGTGTGTAAAAAACAAATCAATTGTAGTTTAATAATTTTTTTATTTTTCATATTTATTTCCTATTCATAGTCTTTTATTTTAAGGTCACGAGCAGTTGTCTAAGCATTTCACTGCATATCGTACTGTGTATGACTGTGTATGTGACAAATAAAATTTTAATTTGAAATTTGTATTCAGTAAGAGACAGGGATTGGTGTAATATGAATTTGTATTTGGATACATCTTTTACGACAAAGAAAAAATAGTGACAACAAATCGGGTTTTATAGAGAATAGAGTGTGGGTACACATACAGTATGCAAAACGCAAGGATCAACATTCTAAGCACAATCCTTCTTATTGTGTATTTCCTCCATCTTATACAGCCTCCTCCAACCTCCTGAAAGCATCAGCAGGTGAACATCTCCCAGTAGTGGATACTTCCTGGAGATACAGTGTATCCAGAAAGTATTCACAGTGCATCACTTTTCCTACATTTTGTTATGTCACAGCCTTATTCCAAAATGGATTAAAGTAATTTTTTCCCTCAGAATTCTACACACAACACCCCATAATGACAACATAAAAAAGATTACTTGAGATTTTTGCAAATTTATTAAAAATAAAAAAATTGAGAAAGCACATGTACATAAATATTCACAGCCTTTGCAAAATTGAGCTCCGGCGCATCCTGTTTCCCCTGATCATCCTTGAGATGTTTCTGCAGCTTAATTGG
>JAQMYJ010000018.1:3306991-3321068 GCA_030014305.1 Clarias laeviceps | reverse complement strand
ATATATAGATATATATATATATATATATATATATATATATATATATATAGTTTTGTGTGAGGCTTGCAAGAGCTAGCGAGCCGGAGTACAATACGCAGCTAGTGTAAATGAATGGCTAAATTAAAGTAAATAGGTGATTTCATAATTGGGGCGTGGTGATAAATATGTAAAAGTTAACTTTATTTCATGTAAAACCGTTTATTTTACTTTCAAACAAGTAAAAGAGATAAAACCAAACGAGAAAATGTGGTTAACTAGCAGCCATGCTAATGACACAAGGGTGTCTTTTGTGTTTTTAGTTCGAAGGTAGATTAGGATTTCATGAATTATCATTTAATTACTTATTTACATTATTATTTATTGAATTTATTATTATTTTATTGACAATAGCAAGTACATTTAGGCGAAGACCAACAATTCCCTGATTTATAATTCAGCAAAACCTTCTCCAGGTCACGAAAAATAACAATGAACCGTTTGTGAGAAAAGAAATGACTCTTATTGGTGAATCGAATTAAATGATTAAATAAAACGATTCAGAATTCATAAAAGTTGAACAAGCAACAGCGGCCCCTAATGTTAGGCGTATAGTATTACAGTTAACCTGCACGATCAGCCATGCATTATTTTTGCAAGGCATTTGTCTTCCTTTATTTCTTTTTTATTTCTATTTTGAATATAAAAGTCTGCTCAGTTGTTTGCCTTGTTGCATGGACCTGTTTGATTGCATTACATTTTGTTCCTGTGAAACATGAAGGTGTGAGTTGAGATTAAGAAAGGAGTCTAGGTGTGGTCTTTCTCCTCTTTTCTCTGTGTCTGTGAGGTGTTAATGGGCCTGTTAGCATTCACAAAGAGCTTTGTTTCCATAGTAAATTTAGATTTTCGGCGTGGTACAGAAACTGGGTCATTTTCAGGTTGAAACATTTCTTGTTTAGTTATTCATTATGTTTATAAAAGTAAACATATTAGCCATCTTTTGTCATTTCATACAAATCTTTATTATTAAAGTAAGAATAGTATAATAATTTATGAAAAATGTAACAAAAATGTTGTTATTGACCAAATTATTGACCATAATTACTCTTACTGTACTATTTTTAGTCAGATGCTCAATATAATTAAAATTCAAGATTTGTGATACAAAGAACTTACTACTAATAATAATACTATAATAATACTACTAATCCCAGAGGGAACTTGCTTGAACAAAGTTGCACATTGTACAGAATATATACTGTATACAGTACCATGTTACAGTTTGTTTAAGCAACTTTCCTCTGGGATTAATATACAATTTCATATATACAGTAGACTGTAATCGTTGTTTAGTGTAACATTTACCCATATTACACATACACACACTTAAAAGATGTATATTGGATTTTTTATATATAAAACACATATGGTCAGTATGTATATATTGGAAATAAAGTTTAGTAGCTTTTTGTCTGTTAGTGCAAACACATTTACTTGTTCTGTAAAATTTCAAGATATGTTTCTAAAGCAGGGAATGGTGTTTGCACACTTTAGCTACCCCTGGATCCTGAGTCTTAATATTGTAATGTTTATTGTAAGACAATAAACTGTAACATTGTAATACTGATTCACTAAATTAATCATCAACCAGCCATTTTTTTGAAGGATGGTCACCCTCATAGCTGAATGTAATAATCCACTTTAGGGCCAAATAAAATTGCACAATTATTCACAATTCATGTGTAAAAATGGTTCTTCGTGCTCCCAGAACTACTCTTTTTAATTCATTGGAATATGGCTGTGGTGCCAATAGGGAAGAAACTCTCCATAGATGTACACACACACACACACAGAAAACCTCTTTAACCTTTCTAATGACACTTGCTTTTGCTTTACGCACGTGCACACACACACACATGATCACAATGTTAAAGTAAGCAGACTGAGCATGGGAGACGGTTACCCATAGCGCGCAAGAGAGAAGAACTATTGACTCCGTAGTGATCACCACTCAACAGACAACGCGCATGCATACTACTCATATACAAGGTCATGTTATAATGTGATATTTATTTTATTATTATTATTATTGACTTTTTTCCTCCTTTACTCTTTAAAACCCTTACATTATAACATAATAAATTGGTTAGAATAAATTAGTTTAATGTTTAATATGTATCTGCCATGAAATAGCCTGAGAAGCTACTAATCGTATATCAAGTCTTTGCTCGTTTATTAAGTTAAAATTTATTTAAAAATTTCGCTCATCTTGCAAAACACTTTACAGACCAAGTTAATCGCAATCCAAGGTTTCGCAATTCCACTGTATATAGGATACTATAGGAATATAAAAAAATAAATCAATGAGGAGAGAAGTAAATAAATGTGTGTTTTGTGTGTGTGTGTGTGTCTGTGTGTGTGTTTAGAGGGGTAATGTTAATTTATGATGTGGAATTCCTGACATATATTTATCCCATTTTTCTTATACATGTGTTTTAGTGAAGGGAGAACTTTATTTTCTGGGTCTCTTGTGAAAACAGAAAAGAGATTTCTGGTACAGTATTTAGGGTTTTACATTTGTGAATAAAGAACTTCCCAAAACTAAGCGTTTAAGCGTTCGCCTGTATGCAGCACTGTATGCTGATTGGTCGCTTCATTTGTGACGTCATTGATGGCGTCACACTAAGAGAGAGATACAGGCCTCGGAGCGAGCAATTATTGGAACCGAGCCTTCTGCTCTCGGAGTTTCGGAGTCATATTAACAATACTACCTCTCTGGGATCGCTGAATAAGAAGAAGAGCTGCAGATATTCACAGAAAACAAGAAACTGGGGAACGGATTAATTACGTCCATTGCAGTACGGTGGTTGGTGTGCGGAACTGATTTGCGCTTTGGATGTGTTTAGGTCGGAGTGTTTTTTTGTTGTACCGACAAATCTGGAAATGTGAAAAACGACAAATTAGGAAAGAAGAACAAGAAAAAACAACGTAATTTTTAAAATACACGCGTAATTAATGTAGATATCATTTAAAAATTTTGGTTAAGCTTAAGCTGAGGTTAAAGAAAAGAAACACGATTCATCGTCGCAGCCATTTTTAAAGCTTCCGGTTCCGGGTTAGAGCAGCTTGTGTGTTTTGGTTTCTATACCAAAACGGCGTGATTATTGTTTTTCCTTTCTTTTAAAAAAATATTCTTCCTTAGCCAAAATGCAGCGACCACATTTCCGACCTCCGTATCCAGCAGCAGGCCCGCGAACCGGAGGATTTCGGAGCCCTCCACCTGCTTTGGACAGGGCAGGGGGCGGCAGGTTTCCCTCGCCGCCCTGGGCTTTCCCAAACGGGCCGTACGGACCCAGATTCGGGTCGTATGGCGGCTCTCCGGGGGGACACACCCCACCCAGGGAGTTTAGCAGTAATAGAGGAGGGAGTGGTGGCGGGAAATCCACGGGACACACACCGCGCAGACCGAACGGTAGTCCTACATACAGACACTCGCCTTTTCAGAGTCCCGGAGCTCACAGCGGATTTCAGGTAGAGACCCACAGCCTGAGCAAAGGCATTACACACTCTCAGAGAAGTACGGTACTAAACTCTACATTCACTCAACACTAGCGTGCTCATGTAATGCAAATAATTTGATCTCGTGTACTTTTAATTCGTTTTTACAATATATATATTTAAAATACACATTAAAATTTCTCCATATTGAAGGAGTACACAGTGCAAGCGGTGTCATTTAATGATCTGTTTATTCAGCAAAAAAGACAATGTCCTGGTTAGGAAAAAAATAGTACCGACTCATTGGTGAACCGAATCAAATGATTTGACTCACCCTAATGAATCAGAATTCATAAACGCTAAAAAAGCAACAGCGGCCTCTAATGGTTAGATTCTAGTATTACAGCAAAGCTGCACAAACATCAGATTGTTTTCTCAAGAGAGCTTGTTTACACAGTACAAGAGATGTATTTTTTAACTGTACTGTTTATTTTTTAACTCTGTTTATTCAGCAAAATCGTGTTATTTTTCCCTAGTTAGGAAAAAATTGCAATGAACCGTCTGTGGAAAAAAAAAGATTCGACTCATTTATCGGTGAACCGAATTAAATGATTCGACTCACTAAAATGAATATGAATTCATAAACGCTGAAGCAACAGCGGCCACTAATGGTACGATGTGGTATTACAGTAAACCTGCAAGAATTTCCATTGCATTCTTTTGCAAATAACTTTTAAATGATAACGGTCTACTCCACTATTTGTCAAATAAAAATTTGAGTCCATTAAAATATTGCAGGAAATTGGTTTCATGTAAAAAAAAAAAAAGGAAAATCAATCAATTACATTAATACTCTTACTGTTAATACATCAAACTGTAGCGCAAACTTGTTCAAAATGGCCACTCCATGATAAGACCCAATTTAGTACCTTATTTTCTAAGAGTGTAGTAATAACTCAGGTTTGATTGAGTTCAATCAACACACTTACAAAGAATGATCCGTATAAAATGTGCTTAATTCTCAACATTAAATTGTGCCACAGACGGAACGGATTTCTTTGTCCTTTTTTTTTAAAACAAAGTAAATTGTCTCCTAAAGGGTTCTCCGCGGACGTCCACGCCGTACACCAGGGACAGAGGCGCAAATGATATGGATAAGTATTACAAAGCGTCCATGCTTCAGGACCCGTGGGCTAACCTCCAGCCCGTATCAGTGACCCAGACCCAGTCGAAATGCAGCTCCCAGCAGGCCACACACACAGGCAGGCCAGGGAGGTACTACAACAAAAACTCAACCGCTTAAAGCAAGCCTTTTAAGACTTCCCTTACATTTTTTGGGGGGGTAATTAATATTTGGACACACCAAACCCTGGACTTGGACATGACTGCAGCAATAACACTTCCAGAGCTCACTGTTTACAGCATTTTCTTTTAGATTTTGTATCCTGGATATCTCTTATCCTATTGTACTTCTTTTGTACATTTTAATTTTGAGTGTAGAATCCAGACAGGCACATATACACTCTAGCACACGTTTATTATGGACAAGATTTAGTGTTGTCACTACACACCAAAATCTACGAGACATCTGATTTGTGTGTTAAATCAGAAAAAACACATCACACAGATTTGATCCAGCCTGAGCTTCCTTATTGGGAAATTATTGAGGATATAATTATTAGTAATATCATAAATTATTCAGTAAATATGATTGTTACTGCAGGTTTGAGTGATTAGATTGAGTTACTGATTGATGTGTGCGCGTGTGTGTGCAAATTGCATTAAGAGGTCTAATCTACTACCTCTGACCCGATGATGTTAAACTCAACCAGCACAACATTTTCTAGGCATTTTATTCTAATTTTGTACATTTCTGTAAAATACCTTTTGACTTTGTCTTTAATTTTATTTCATACCTGTCATTTTTGTTAAAAAGAAGAAAAAAAAGAGTTAGGAGTGTATTCAATTCGATATTTTTTTTACATTCTCAGGAGTTTTTAAATGCTTATGTACCTCAATCTAGTTAATCCTAACTCGAATTATGTAAAGGAAAAGTTTTATGGAAAAAAAAGACGATGTATTTAAAAGCCTTTGTTGAAAATTTTCCTCGATTGTGATTTACTCGGTAAAGTGTGAGGTGTCTGGATTGTCTCGTTAAGTTTAATATCTTTAAAATATGTTGTTGTTTTTTTAAGTGAGAACCATTTTGTTTTGTTATTTCTTTTAAATATAATCAATTACAATCTCTTAATATTTCAGTAATGAAAAGCGTCTCAAGTCTTTGTTTTACTCGGGTTTATCTGTAGGATTAATCTTGGATCTGCTTTTATTATAAATGAATCAACATTTAGATTAATATTAAATCCAGAAGGACACACAAGAACAACAGCAGGCACAAAATATTATAATAAAATCTCTTGTATTTAATTTTTTTTGGCTCTGAGTTAGACAGCTGCATTAATTAACATAAAGTAGAACAAAAAGTACCTGAGGGCTTCAGCAGAGCATGTTGTGTTTCAGCGTCATTACCCCTGTGTACCGTTAATCACAGAGTGAAGTTAGTTATTATTATTGTAGAAAAATGTCAAAACACTCGAGTTCCAACGTTATTGAATCGCAGTTAGCAGGAAATGATCGTCAAAATTATTCAGACTTTAAACAGAGATAGAGCTGCACATGGCGGTATGACAAACCCACAAGACGGTACACAGATCAGTCTGTGCCAGAGGTTACGAGAAGAAAGAAGAACCAAGGTTCGATAATTCACTAGAAGCTCATGTGGTACGACTCACGGCCTGCACTAAATTTTGGAATTAAAAATAAATCCACCATTTCCTTTCTTCCTCTCTTTTATGAAACAGAAATCGAACACACATGAAAATATGATCTGATTAAAGCATCACAACGAAAAAAAAGACTGAATAATTTAAATACATCAGTCACCATGTTTTCTCAGTAATACATAAATACCTGTCACGCTGATATTCGCTGCATCTTTTTATTAGGAAAGGTTCACTAATGTCTGATGGTTCATACAGCACTGTGCAAAAGTCACCTTTTTATATAAAAACTTTCTTAGACATTTATTTTCTGCATGATCGAGCCGGTAATTCTTTTTCTTTACATTAAAAAAAAATTTGTATACTACATATTTTTTTCTCTTTCTTAGATGTCAGTGAAAGTAAAATATTCCATAAAGCCCCTCTCCAGACCAAAAACAAACAAACAAAAAAAAACAGATGTGAGTTGGACAGCAAGAGTCTTGGAAATCTCTTCAAGCTGCTCAGTAAAACTCACCAGATAAATTCTTTATAAAACTGGACACGTTCTCCACGTTTGTACTTTTTTTTTTTTTAAAGCACAAACATTTGTCGCATGAAATCTTCATTTTAAGTGATTTACTGTTTAATTCTCTTTATAGTAGACTTTTATGTCCAAATTGTTTATTTATGAAGGAAATCTTCACATCGCCCGAGACATCATAGTCAAACTACTAAATGATTTCCACTGACTCTCCACTGGTTCAGCTTTCAAATCTATACAGCTTTCGAAATAAATATTTTCTGTGTTTTTGAGGTCGCATCAAGACCCCGAGGTCTAGTAAACATTTAATGTTTCCACTTGTATATTTAATACAAGTTTACAGCTTGTTTATGTAGTTCTGTAGTGTTAGGATTCTTGCCTTCTCGTTCACTCGGACCTCATTAACACCGCTGAGGTAAGTAAGGTACGGAAAGCCGTTTTAACATTTAATGTCTACAATTCACGATCCGGAATGAACGTTACAGATAGTGGTTGACTTGTGTCCTAAACGACAACTGTAGATATCTGTAATTGGGTATAGACTCGTTGAAGTTGATCTTTATGCTGCTCTGACACAGTGGATATACGTTCTATACCAAATTTATTCAACTGGTTGAATAGCAAAACCACTCCTGTCTATGGCCAGGACAAGCCCCTCCTCCTACTTGCTGTAACTTACAAACATCCACAACATTTCGCCTCTCATTTCAAGATGTATGCAAATAAATCTCGACTAGGCAGAATGAAAATCTTTAATCTGAGATCTCTCTAATCAAAATAAATTTGAAGATATCTATAGCTTAACATATTTGATACTAAATTATGAACATCCACATTCCAGTTTCAAATGATCTACAATTTAATTCTCACTAGTCACAATTCAAGTTCAAGTTATCCATGTTTTGACTACTTAAAAATAATTTAAGATATCTAAAAAAAAAAAGACATGACAGATATATTTTAAAATGAGGGGAGCTGAAGATATTGTGAATTGGAATTGTGACTAATCATGATTAAATCGTAGATATCTCAAACGAAATAAGGGAAAGTTGCAGATGTCCACGTTTCATATTGTTGATTATCTAAAACTGAATTAAATATATAATGTAATGATAAGGGACATCATTCATACTAGGAACAAATAATATTGTGGAATTCTGAAATGACAGTTGTGGATAAGAGGAACGTCATTATGGATATCTGAATATCTAATGACTACGAAGAAGCTATTAAACGTTAAAATGGCTTGCCGTAGTAAGGTGGTGATCCACAACTAGTGTGTCTGTGTGAGGAGAAACACATATCAGCTGCCCTAGTTCGCCTCACATCCTAAAAAAAAGTTCCTTTTAAGTGTTTCGTTAAGTCAAGGCACTCGTTTTAGTTCACTCGTCTTTCTCAAACTCATATTTCACAGAACAATCCTGGACCGGGTGTGGAGATAAACTTTTCCAGCTCAAAGGCTTTGCTTAATTGAATATCAGCTTTTTAAAAGCTCGTGTAAAGACGCTTAAAATGCACACGGAACCCCAAGCTTGTGTAGTGATTAGACAGAGGCAGTGTTCACACTTGGAAATGTTTATGCCTCTGCTTCCGAGTCACTGAATCAAAGTTAAACAGTTAAATTTAAATAACATCCTTCCCGTTTGTCATACAGAGAATTAAAGTTCTCCTTTATGATCAGGAACCCGATGAACTTCAGTTCCTCCAGGAATCATCAGGTTTATCATTTGGAAATTCTGGTTAGTGTTACAGCTCGTGACCGAGTGGGTAAATGGAGGTAGGGATTTGTATACCTGTTACACATTAGCGTTACCTTTCGGCATTAGTCCAGACACGGTCGGTCAAGTGTTTGAGAGTGTTTCAGGCATGCAAATCACTGTGTGATACAAGTTGCCAGTGAGTTTTATTTTGTGTTAAAGCGCTGCATAACACTGAAACCATAGCACTCAAGCCAGTTCTAGCTAGCATCCGCTCTCTAAGGTACATCCCTTATGGTAGGTGATGGAGATGAAATAAAGACTGGTGTCACTCTGGATATGAAGAGGTGGTGGTGGTGATGCAGGACCCCAAATTAAGGTGCAGAACGGTACTAAAAGGGAACATGTAGGGAAGATTGTGTGTGAGACTTTAATTGCCAGATAAAAGCAGACGAAGAGTTCAAGATACAGAACAAGATAAGATCAGGGAAGGAAGCATTAGACGATGTTTTTTAAGGAAGATTGGACTGGAAAATCTGCAGTGAGGGAGAATGAGACCTACAGTTGGCAGTAATGCAACCTGCAGGATTCCAACAGCTGTTAAACAAGAAAGAAGGGGAAAAAGAACATTTCACTGGCTCCGTGCATGTACTTTACACAATGACAGTTAAATTTAATCCAACAAAAGTAGGTTGTTTGGTTTCATTGTAGCTTTGAAGGCCAAAATAAATATATAGTTGCAAGCAACGATGAGCGGGCCCAAGCACCTTACCCCATCACTCCAAAATAGACCACCCAAAATAACGGACTTGTGAGGACCCCGTGCCACGCCCGGGACCCAGACACCCCAGGATAATGGGACCCACAAAGCCGCCCGGATAATCGGAAAAAATAATCCTTAGAAAAACAAGAGGGCCCTTCACACACAATGACATCAGCACTATCATAGCAATGATGATGACATAATAGCAATGACATCATCATGCTGATGACATAGTGCTTGTGCCCTTAAAATCAAGAGAACTTAATTCTGTTACCTCTATTCACCATTAGATCACCTTCTAGCTTGTGACCTGATTGGTCAGGAAGTAAAAATGCATCTTTGCATCGCTCTGCACAATCGGATATACAATTTTCAAGCATTCAGACTGGACTGTTTTTTTTTTGTTTTTTTTTTTAAAGCGTCTGCCTTGCATTCACTTCCTACAGAAGTACACACATTAAAACATACCAAGTGTGAAAGTAGCCTTGTTTTTTTTTTTTTTTTTAAACATTGTAGTACTGGGTCTGCCATGTGACTGACGGGAAAAAACCCTCATTGTATTGTACTATAACTCAACCTATTAACATTTAAATAATGAAATGTATTGCGAACATCACGACTTGTACACGTGTACATACCTGACTTTCTGTCCCGTTTTTACACCAAAGAAAATGAGCTTTAATTAGACAGATATTGGAAATAGAAGGACATGACACCACAGCAGAAACAAAAACAAAAAATTAAATAAAATCAGTCATTATAAAATACAACATCTTTCCCGAATCCTCTTGATTAAGCTCTTCCTTTTTTTCCCGTTCTCTTTGCCCTCCTCCATTTTCCTGGCTCGGATTCCACGCATGAGGTCGAAAAACACCTGAAAGTAAAAAGTATTAAACCGGATTTTAATATCCAGACAGAATCTGGAGAACAGCACACAGGTTTTAAGTGAAATGAAATCTATGTACCTTGTCCACGTTGGCCCGGGTCTTGGCGGACGTTTCCACGTAGCTGACGCCCCACTGATCTGCTCGAGCTTTGGCCTCCTCCGCTCCCACCTGCCTCCGGTCCTCCAAGTCAGATTTGTTTCCGACCAGCAGGAAGGGCACGTTCTCGTCCTCCTTAACTCTGAGGATCTGCTCTCTACAAAACATTTGTTATTCAGTGTTTAAAAGGCTTGCTTAGCAATATAAAAGCAGGAAAAAAGACTAACCCTAACTTTTTTCCATATTAGCTCAAAAAAATAGTTTTTCTAACCTGAAGTCTGCAGTAGCAGCGAAAGATTCAGATTCAGTGATGGAGAAGACACAGAGAAAACCCTCTCCGCTTCGGAAGTAATTATCCCGAATGGCAGCGTAGTCTTCCTGTCCTGCTGTGTCCAGAATATCAATCTGCACCTCCTCTCCATCCAGCACCACCTTCTTTCTGTAGCTGTCGGCTTTAGTGGGCTCGTAGTCTTCTACAAACTGAGAGAGAGAGAACCACATACCATGAGCATGTGAGTAAATAGGCAAAACAGCTTTAGGATGAACCCTGATTTGATAAAATCCAAGCCTGTCTTCATGAACCTCGCTTTAAGCACAGCACCGTAGACAGAAATACAACTGTGTGCTTTGAGCACATGAGTGAAACATGAGTGTGATGGTCAGGTGTCCACATACTATTTGCATTATAGTACATCTTGTCCAAAAAAAAAAAGAAATCAAGTTTAAGAATTAAAGTTAGGGACAACCCCCTCAGGACAATGTTATTACTTTGGTGTGGCCTTACAACTTTCCATATATAGAGTCGTAAATCCGATTCAACTTTGGCGCGTTGAAATATAATAAATATAATAACTCAATAGTAACGATGATAGTGTGTTTTGATTTCCACCACTGTAACACCACGCCTCCTTAAACTGTAAATTTAAAATCTTCTGGATTCTACATTCTAAAATTGACATTGTTACCGTTTTTTAATCCCTGGAATGAGATTTTTGTTATGCTTATTTCTTCTTCGCATGTTCGCATGTTATGATGCGTGATCATAACATGTGTTGTATTGTTATTAATCACTCTACAATTTTTTTATTTTAGATTTTATTTAAAAATAAATAAATAAATAAATAAATAAATTATTCCATTTGTAAAATATAATTAAAAATTATGGGTTGTGTATCGAGCGATTAAAAACAATACAAGGCATGTTATGATGAGGAAACTTTCTATCTCTTCCATTCCAGTGATTAAAAAAAATGGTAAAAATGTCAATTTTAGTATCCGCAAAAGCTCAGTGGTCCGAGCACAACCTCTCACGGGCGCGCTTTTCTCTGAATATACTGTGTTCATGGGGGAGGGGCTAAGAAACATGCATTTCGGTTTATTAATTTTACCCCCTTTTATTTGGGGTAAAGTGACTGATGTGCCTAACTTTTTTTCAATGACTTTCAATGAATACATAAGACCAATTAACACCTCTCAACACACACACACACACCAAAACACAAAGAAAGCAGACCAAACGTCACCACATCCCTCCCCCAAACAGCGCAGCAATGAGCATTTACTTACATCTAAACTGAGTCGTTTACATAAATCACTGATCAATAGCTCATGATACATACATTTAAACAATTTATTCATACAGATGTACCTGTTTTACATGGAAATTTACAGGCTTGTTACTGAATGATTTACTCTGATAAAGAGCCGGATAAGAACAGTGGCAGCTGGCACACCTAAAAATAAATGCTGAATTATTTTTTATAGTCTAAATAAAATGCTTTTCTAAACGTGGGTTATTGTCATATACTTCAAATATTTGTTAATTTAATTTAAATGAGGTTTGGGCTCGGGATGTTGAGCATCGTGATCCTCCTTTAATTTCCTACGTAGTCTAATCAGCGCTCAACCGCACGCATAATGTTTTCCAGAGCGCAACGGCAGAAGTAGACTAATGATTATGAATGCATCAGGAAACCAGCAAGCAGACTGACTCTGACCATTTTAATAATTCATTGATAAATTAGTGATTTCTTTGGTTTTGGCTGTGATGAAGGTGATCATGTCATCTCGTCGTCTCCGCACCAGTGAACGCACCTATAATTCACTTTTCATACGAATTACATAATCTAAAATTTGTTTTCCATTAGTTTATATAAAAGCAGACAAGTATATTTTTCACGTCTGTGAGGCAAGTATACATGGAGTTTCGGTTAATTTTCTGACACGCTCAAGTTCACCGAAAACAATACAGAACAGCGCACCCTGTTTACTTTATTTAACAAAATCATAAAGTTTTTTGGTCATTGTGAGCGCACTTAAATAAAAGTAGGGTCTTATAAAGGCTATGTAGCTTATATAGGTTTATTATACAATTTATTATATAATATATTATAAATGATAAAAAATAAAGTCTCGTGTTAACATTTACTTTGCTTAAATTCGATGGAACTAAGAAACGCCTATATTTAATTTAAATTCTAAATTTTAGTACTGTGATTGTAAATTCGTGTAATGTTTCACTTGTATTTTATAAGGTTTTGCCGGCGGTGGTACAGCGTAACGGGGGTGCTGGGATGTAAAAATGTAATTTGTTAAAACATTTTCATTTTTTATTAATTAAAAAAAACATTATGATCATAACAGCCTACTGCATTTAATTCTTATAATAACGCAAAAACACATCGACATCTGCTGACGCAGTAGAACGTCCTGACAATGTTTGAATTTTTAAGGTCATTTAGTTTCGTTTATTTCAGTTAATAAATCTACTACAAATTTAAAGAACACAAAATATAAAATGACAAAAAAACCTACACGCTTAGCTTTTCTAATTACACATGATAAAATCTAAAGGCTCCTGTGTTAAAGTTTACTTTGCTTAAAATCGAATTCTACATTTGTACTGATTATGAATTTGTTTAATTACAATGTTTCACTTGATTTTATCCGCTACTACGTGCAGCTCTAAAGGAGCTGCGGTTCATTAATCCTTGAGAGAATGAACTGATGCCCGAGGTGTCGGTCTATAGATATATAGCGCCACTCAGCGGTAAAAGCCAACAAACGCACAAACCCAAATGCAATATATTTTTTCTATATTTTCAGTCCCAGTACCTGATCAGTTTCAGAGGAATGTTTTTTTTTTTTTGTTTGTTAAGCCACACAGTGAAAAACATCTAACGTTAGGCATGAACCAATGAGAGACAGGTGCAGATCATGACAGGAGACCAGGCCTGTGATTAAGTATACTGCTGATGCTGAATGCTAAGGAGTTGGAACGGACAATGTTGCTGCTGAGGTCGTTACATACACAACCCATTTTTAAATTGGATCTTTAGGCACTTTGTTCCCATTTTTTGTTCATTTAATCTACATCACTTTTAATAAGAAGAAACAAGGGAGCTCAAGACATTTTCACAGGACTGTATCTATTTGTTAATAAGAGCTTATTAAACATGATTACAGGCTGCACTTAAATCAAATCTTATACATAATTTTACAGTTCATACATCTGTGATGACATTTTATTTCATATTTATTTATTGATTAATTGCTGCTGTTATTGTTATTTGTATCTTACATATAACAGTGACCCTGAGTGACACCCCATGGCTGTGCTTGCATATTTAAAAGATGTGTAAGCTAACGGTACAAAACTCCACAAAACATTCAAGACGCTCCATGATGTTATGATGTGACTATATTAATATTAATAAAGTATTCATTTATAAGTAGGTTTGGGTATCGTTTGGTTTTTTTTCGATACTGGTGCCAAATCGATACCGGTGCCAAAACGGTGCTTGAACCGATACTTTACAAAAGCCACAAAATGATGGTGGATGACTCAAGAATACATT
>JAQMYJ010000018.1:3269656-3280235 GCA_030014305.1 Clarias laeviceps | reverse complement strand
GGTCATGAAAATAAAGAAAACACATTGACAGATAGATGAGAAGGTGTGTCCAAACTTTTGGCCTGTACTGTATATTATAAAAAAAAAAAAAACGATTTTATATTATATATATTGTTTTTTCAAATCAAAATATGTGTTAATATTTTTCATTGAATGCTACTAATCTGCTGCCAGTTTTTTAGGAAGCCTATGTACTGTATCTTGATGCATATCAGAAATGTCCTGAAGTTTTTTTTTTTTTAATGATTTGATTACGCACCAGATCTAAAGAGGTCTATGACCTAGAATCATCTTTCATGACATTGGCATGCTGGGGTGTATGCAGTCTGTTTTCCATTAATGCAATGTGGAGTAACACAGCTTACCACTATAAAAAGCTACATAAAAGTACATAAGATTAACAGTATCTGCATCATTTCTGAATAATGAAAGTCTAGAGCATTCCGTGCACTTGTTTGGAGGCACAACAGGTTCTTTCTGCCTGTTTTTCTGGGTGTTTTCGCACTTATTTTTTACTTTCTCTGTCAGGCTTCTTTCAAGAGCGCACTGAAACGTAATACCCAAGCTGTGTGATTTTTATCAGTTGCACTTAAGCTCAGTGCTGGAAGCAATCACTACCTCCATACGAGCTGCATCTTTAAGCAATATGTTACTATAACATGGGACTCTTAACCAATGAGCCTGCATGTTTTATTTGTGAATCTTGATAAAATGAGATAATAAAGGGTCTGTGTTAGCGATAGCATGTACGCTCATGGTGTGGGGCAGCATGGATTTGTGCTAACGACACCATGCGGTTCCCTAGAGTTCTTAATATTGGTATTTAAGTAAATAAAGTAGGAGTGGCCTAAAGCGGATTTTTAAGAATAAATAAAAATTACCCCATGTCCTTAGAAACCCAGCTGTTAAAATGTCAGCAGTGAGTTCTAACTGACAGTTTCTCAACCTCAGCTACATCACTTCAGTTGATAATCAGTCTTAGCTGGAGAACTTGTTTAGTTATTAGTCTCACTTGTACAGACAGTATTTTTTCTTTGTCCCTGCCCGCAATATTTCCAACCAAGTACTAGTAGCTTAAAAAAAATCCTGACTGATCTTTGGTTGGTTGTTTCCTTTAATTGAATTATCGAGTCACTTTTCAATTCAGATTCACTTCGGTAAACCTAAAAACCTTAAACGGTCTAAAATTGATTTATTCTTTAAAAATACACCACAGCTTTTTTTTTGTTGTTGAGAAAATAGAAACAGCTTGAATTTTCCACAATTACTCGCATTTTGTCATAACGCAGCTTCTTTTTCTTCTTCTGAGTTTATGTGCAGTTGGTGCAGTACCGCCACCTACTGGACAGGAGTGTGGAGCAGAAAGACAAAAAAATATATGTACTGTATATTATCGCTTTGTACAAGACATGATATTTTAACAATCAACAACACAAGTTGCACAGCATTCAATTGTTTATTAGATACTTTTAGCAGGTTTTAATACTTCAAAACGCGACATTTGGGATTTTGTGTAAGTATGTGCCTAGAGTTCTTAATGTTTGCATTTAATTTTAAATGAAGTAGGAGTGGCCTAAAGCAGATGTTTAAGAATAAACCTGGAAACCCAGAGGTAAAAATGTCAGAAGTTCTTGATGAGTTCTAACTGACAATTTCTCAACTTAGCTACATCACTTTAGTTATTAATCTTAAGTAGAGAGCCAGTTTAGTTTTGAATCTAATTTGTATAGACAGTATTTTTGTTTGTCTCTGCTTGCAATATTTCCCAATAATTTGTTGGTACAGACTGTATAAATGTACTAGTAGCTTTAAAATATATATAAATAATAAATGTAAAAAAAAAAAATCGTGACCAGTAGTTTAACTGATCTTTTGTTGGTCGATTCAATTAATTGAATCGTTGAGTCGGTTTTTGATTCAGAATCAATTGACATAATCAATTGTTGAATGATTAAGGTAAACTTAAAAATGTCAAATGGTCCTTGATGAATTCCTTGAAAATGGAAAAATGTCAAATGGTCCTTGATGAATTCCTTGAAAATAAACCACAGGTTTTTTTTTTTTTTTTTTTTTTTGAGCAATTGCAAACCGCTCGCATCATTTGCAAATACTCGCATTTTGCTACAATGTAGCTTCTTCTTCTTTTGAATTTATGTGCAGTTGGTGCAATACCACCACCTACTGGACTGGAGAATGGAGCAAGTCGATTGGCAGGAAAAAACGATTATCGCCTTGTACGAGGCCTGAGATTTAAACCATCAACAACACAGCATTTCATTGTTTATTAGGTATAAAGTTTTTAACATTTCAAAACATAATATACCTGCTTCAGACAAATCAGGCAATAAACATTATTTATATGGACTGATGAAAAATTTGGCCCAAAAACAAATTGATTTTGATAGTCTACCCAGGGTTCACAGCTGTACTAGTCAGTATGAAAGACGCCACTGTGAAAGCCTTTCTGGCATTAAATACCCCACCTCATATTCATAACTGTGTTTTAATCTTTTAACGCAGTCGTAGTTGCTACATGCATGCACATGTGCCTGCTTTTGCAGTGTTTTGCTATTGGATGATATAGTAAGTGATGTGGTAGCACTATGGCTGTTAATCTAGTCTTGGCCAATTCCTACACACCAGTTGTGTCGCATGACAGATATTAAAGGGAGATGGGAAACATGCCGTTGCTGATTGACAGGTTAAGGAGAGATTATGCCACTCCCCCAAGAAAGTATCTTGGACTCGTGGCTATCTTGGACTGGCTGTTATTATTATGCTAATTTGGGTTTGTTGTAGGTATTTGTGTTGCCACTTCTTAGTTGGAAACCACTGATTTAGAATCGTACTGTACTGTGTATGCATCTCTGCTATGGTACACATGATAAAACTGGAGTGAACTCAGTATTTAGGGCTCTGTGCGAAGCTTCTGGGCCTCTCAGTCAGCTCTCGTTGATTGAGCTCGTGTGTGTGCGTCAGGCGACTGGAATTCACTCTCCCTATCCGAACGGCTTTAAAGGGAGCACAAGCTGCCTCCCAACTGGAGAAGCGCTCATTACTGGCCTTTATTAGATTTGAGAAGAGCTCAGCACGGACTGTAGCATAAGCACAAATATCGTCTTGGTTTGTTGCGTGTTTCCAGCCATGTGTTGCACGTTTCTCTAGAAGTCGACCGTTGTGTTGTGTTTCTCTCCAAGCTTCCTAATGGAAATCTGAGCTCTATGTCTGGAGCTTGCTGGAGAAGGGGGGAGTCAGGGTTGAACTGCAGTTCACTCAAACACACACATTTGCATGCAGCAACAGGCAGCAAGGGGATCTACAATGCATCTACAAAGCACTGTCCATTTCACAAGCATCTGTGCATATTATTCCATTGTACTCATTTATGCACGATACTGTGCTCGAGGTCTCTGTTTTCTTCCTTCGTGCACGAAGCCTTTCGTTCGACTCGTCGGAGGTCGGTTTACTCAAACCATCCCACGTGTTTTTGGAAGCTAGATGGAGATTTTAAAAGGGTTTTTCCAAACCCCTTGTTTCATTACAGGAGCAAAATTTATTATTTGTCGTACCGAAGAAAGATAATTTCGTTTACATGAAGCACGAGCCAGCTCCTCCACGGAGAATAATCTCGTTTTTGTGAGCTTTAGAGGTTACGCAATTCATGGTGTAATGCTTTTGGAATAAGGCATGAACTTCCTTTATGCCTTTATGCATTCCTTTATGTTTTATTGCTTTGCTAGATTTATTGTGTCAAAGCTTGTTTCACACTGCGACTGCCTTGCAAAGCCTGGCTTTTATTTATTGTTTTTTAGCTTTCATGACCTAGTTCTGTACATAAACATGGACGCGGTTATAAATTACTGTACCTTTCCGTAAACCTGAGAGCAAATGTGTTACGACATTAAGATGATATTAAGGCACCTCTAAGGGGTGGAGGATTGAAGGACATCTGTCTTTCAACATTCCTTATTTTGGACAAACGGCATTTGAAGGATTGTTCCCATTGAGAGGATTCTTTAATTCTATCTGTTATCAGACTTTATTAGATAACATGGAATTAGTTATAATCTGTCCATATGATTCTCTCTGTAGACTTGTGCAGTAAAACAGGCTTGGATTGAAACCTCTCTTTTAGGCATTCGAACAGAAATGACTCTCAGTATAGCAGGGAAGCTTCTGTTTTTGCATTTACCGTGAGTATGAAAGCAGGCATGGAGCAAAGTGCTAGACCGAACTAGTGATTTCACACTTGGTGTTTGTTTTTTTTTTCTTTACCCTCCTTTAGATTTGATAAAAAGCTGCAATTTAAAAAAAAATTAGAGCTGTCTCTAGCATATAAATCACGATGGAGCTTCCAGTAGATAAAACATAATAACCGTAACCAATCTGGTTGCAAGTTGTGGGTCAAACAAGAAAAACAAAACATTGAGCTGAGTAGTGTTCTTGAACAAATACTAGAAGATTTACGACATGCTGAAATAAAAATATAATATTTCAATGTTGCAGAGTGTTTAAATTTAACCAGTCATATGTAACCTCATCGAGCTAGGCCAATATTTCTTTCTTTTGCATAATAAATCTTATCTAGTGTGCACTGTCGCCCTGCAGCTCAAGGGGCTGGGTTCGATTCCCACCTCGACTTTGTGTGCACGAAGTTTGTATGTCCTCCATGTGTTTGGTGGGTTTCCTCTCACAGTCCAAACAGCAGACATGCAGGTTAGGCTAATTGGCGTTCCCAAATTGCACGCAGTGTGTAAATGACAATCGGCATAACGCTGGCAACCTGACTCCTTAATTAACTGCCACAGAAATGACCAGTATATCTCCAGGGTGGGGGAGTATCCATCGCCTGATGTAGCGATTACACGTGAATGGACGAAAATACACAAAAAGTTTGCGCAATTTAGGCTAGATAATTATCCTATAATAAATAATAATAAAATATCGTATGGCAACAAATACTATCATAGCAGTAACATCAACGTTGGATGAAGGTTGTAATATAGTTTAAACAACGGTGCGATGAGGAATGACTTTGACATAAGGAATTAACGACCCAAATGTAACGTTGCAAATACATTTCAAACAATAAAATGACAACATTTATTCGGAGTGTTCAGCTATTCACACAACGTCCAAACACATCCATGGTCCTTTGGATGCTCCCGTGGTCCCAAGTCAAGTAGGCTTTTATTGTCATTTCAACCAAATCCAGTTCATTACATGGTGAAATGACCTGACATCCTCCAAAAACAACTAATACTAACGTTGTTGTCCGTATCGTTGCCAAATTAACGTCACCGCCAATTCCTGCTAGGAAATGATACAAAAACAGATATATGAAATAACATTACACGCATTATGTAAATTATAAATACCTGGATCAACGAGTATACTGATTTTACCACTGATTGAGAATAATTTATGGTTTGTGACTTACTGGCTAGAAAGTGTGGTCTAAAGCGAGCGCTACTATCACATTATGGCGATCGCGGTTCCGACACCGATTTCCCGCCAGTGCTCTAGATGATCTGCATACCCGATTAAACACGAAAAAAACTCTTTTTTCTCATTCCTCTTTCTCTGTATAAAACATTTAGCTCCATTTTCTCCTGCATATGGAAAACCTGAAGTAACATCACGCAGACTTCGGGAATGCCGGCTGCGCTTCAATATTCTGCGGGTTTCTGAAAGGGACGGACTGGTTTTATATTATCTGGGCTCTGGAAAGCCAGGTCTGGGCAAATTTTCTTTGGCTCCACGTGTCATTTGTTTTGGAAAAGAATCACGGGTGAAGAGGTATGCGGCGCAATTCGATAGGCTTTGTTAGGTTCCACCCAGAACGCTGGCTCAACACTCATAAAACTCATCTGGGTTCCGTTTGAAAAACAGTGCATCATGATCTTAAGCATGTCTTGTTCAGAACAGGGTCAGAGTCAGATGTCTGAGCTCAGGACCTCAGCTTCATGACAGAGAGAGAGAGAGGGGTTTCAGATTGTAATTACGTTGGTAAGGTTTCCACCAAAACCCCGGGAGATTCAGGCTTTTAGGATGGATTGCCTCTCTTTTCTATCACAGGCCAAGATTCATGACGCAGGTCTATGCTGACTGCACCGGATTGACCTGAGTGGGATTTGAAACCCCTTAAATGATCCCCGAGAACGAAACCTAGCTGTACTCGAATTCCTGCTGATGTTTTCTTTTTGGATTTTTTCGTCTCCTGGGTCTTGTTTTCCAAGAGGCACAGTGTTTTATCAATTACAGCCGAGCTGCACGGTTTCATGATAGAAGCATGACAGCTATTCCTCATATGAGGAGATTTCCGTTGCGCTGCTGTTCAGTCCATGTTCCACGGGTGTTGAAAGCTGTCCAGCTGCAGGAGGAAACCATGATATTTTCGAAGGGAAACATTCAATGTTCAAGTGTTGGTGTTTCGGCGACTTCAAAACTCTCTCTGCTTTTTAACCCAAAAGAGCTTTGGACGCTCTCCAGTGGCGTGGTTTCAGGTAAAAGCAGTCCTGTCCTAGCATAACATGCTAACAAAGTGTTCATGCTTCCTGCAGGAAACAGGTGGAAGGAAGAGACCAATAAATAGCTACAGCAGGGGTGAGAAGGTCCCGAACACCAGCAGAGCGAATCATCTGTTAACGATAATGCTCACGCTGTTCACAAGACTATAATTTTGATGAGACGTAACTCAAGTGAGAAGTGATGACAAATGGACTGCGATAATGTTAAGAGATGAAAGAAAACAATATAAAGACTCTTCCTTGCTTAGTTTTCTTGCTTAACATTTTACTTATTTGCTATGGGTTATTTGGGTGGTTTTACCGTAGTACAAACTTCATGTACTGTAATATGACACTATGGGATACATATGTTATACATATTTATATTTATATTTATATAGTTGTAACTCAACAAACAAAAAACATTCAACAGTCCTGCACCATGGTCCATTCAAAGATACAGGTGCATAGTTTTGTATACAGAATGGTACATACCATATGGTACTGCCTGTACTATACCCTATCAGTAGTACATACTACCAAACCGAATCCATCCATCCATCCATCTAGGAACCTCTGTAGTTCAACTAGGGACCGTGGAGGCCAATGGTGACCACTGTATGTATTCCCATTTTATGACCGTGGTAGGACCTCCAGTCAACATTCACACACTACAGGCAATTTGGGAACGCCAGTTAGACTGTGGACTGTTGGAGGAAACGGGAGTACCCAGAGGAAACCCACCAAGCATGGGACCCCATGGTGAGAATCGAACCCGGAACATGGAGGTGCAACGGACAGTGCCAGCCACTACGCCACCGTGCTGCCATTATCATACCTAATATGATGTTGTTGTTGTTGGTCTTTCGGCTGCTCCCGACAAGGGGTCGCCACAGCGGAATACCCAGTTCGCATTACAACATGGCACAGGTTTTACGCCGGATGCCCTTCCTGACGCAACCCTCCCATTTTGTCCGGGCTAGGGACCGGCACTGCATCCAGTGGCTGGGGTTTGGGCACTGGCTGGGACTCGAACCCGGGCCTTCCGCATGGCAGGCGAAACTGAGCCACCAGTGCCATGATACAGTACTGTATGTACAAACATACCATATAAGAAACCTGCTTAACATTGGTATTATGGTAGTCACCAAAGTATTGTCACCATAGTACCACGAGGGTACCTACTGAAGTGCCATAGTACCTACTCTGGTACTCTATGGTGCCTACTATGGTAATGTCTGAAATATCAGTCTAATCCTATGGTATATTATGGTATGTACTATGGCTTATCATAGTAAACTATGGTACATACCGTAGTAACATTTCTTATGGGGTGAATGGGGAGAAGAAGGATCATAAATCTTAATTAAAATGCCTCTTTAATGTGCTGTGAGGTACACATAGGATACATAGGGAAAAAAGCAGACAGTCTGTTGTGGCTTCGCTGCTTGCTAGTGCGAATTTAGACCTTTTTATTGATCTAGACATGATATAACTTTTACACAAAGTGCAGAGTAAAGATGCATGGATATACAGCCCATGTAGGAAGCAGCGTTCGCTTTCCATAAACGCATGGCACAGTGCGTAGGTTATAAAGTACATATTGTTCCTGGAAGATTTAGGAGCCAGACTCAGTGGAATCTTGGAACACAGGAATTTATAGATTTTTTTTTTTTTTTTGGGTTACAGTTTATACTTTTGTCATTTTGGGTTTCTCTTGCAGTTTAGCCTTTTGTGTAGCCGTTCCTGTTCTAATCAGAATCAAGAAACATTTTTTTCTTCTAAGAGCGGGAGCTAAAAGTCTGTCATCGTTAACAAACCTATAGAAAAGTACAATCCAGAACATGCTGACACACTTTTAAATGAAAACTGTGTGTCCTAAAAGTAAGGACAGCTCATTCACTCCAATTGTGACTCATTCACGCCAATTGAATAAAAGTTTACTAGATGAACACTAAATAATTAAAATGTTGACACACCTACTACTATGATGTGATGCATTGTAAAAAGAAAAAAACATAAAGAATAAAAAAAATAAGAATAAGAATTCATATTATATAACAGTGTAGGAGAAATGAGGCCTAGTTGGGTCGGACTATAGTGGGGACTCCTTCCCAGCATGCATGACATGGACACGCTCCATCCAGCCATCTGTTGAGCCTAAACGTGCGCTCTCTGACGTGTGTCAGACCCCAATGCTCAGGGGATTTGGGGTTTGGAAAATGTAGTAGTAGCTACAGTATGTGGTCAGGATTCAGTCCTCGCTGTGGTTGGAGCTATAATATTTTTTCTTCATTTATATATGTCATATTTGTTATGCAAGATTCTCCATGAGGTGATTTTTAATTGAAAAATCATAGTTCTTATTTGGAATACAAGTCCATTAGGATTGTGTGTTTTAAGTTATTTTATATTGTATTGTGCCAGCTTATAAGGTTAGTCCATACCACAATGGTAAAAAAAAAAAAAATGAAATAAAAGTTGCTCAAAACTGTTTTTTATAGATTTTGTTTTAATAGGAACAATTCCTGAATTGTTGCCAGAACTGGTTTGTCAGCCATCTTTGATCACAAACTTTCAAAATCTTGCTAAAAACGTCTCGATTATGATTAAAAAATTTGAAAGCTTTTGAAAAACCTATAAAAATGAATGTTTTTTTTAATTAAACAAAAGCTAACCAGTTTAATTTGAGTGGCGTTCAAGTCAAACTGGGACTTTTCATAGAACAATAACAGAACACAGTTCTGAGAGTAAAAACTCCCTTTGTTTCTCTATATATAATCCCCTGCTACACTAATGCACTTATCCCAGTGTTTCACTAGTGCTTGGACACCATCAAGGTAGAAACTTGTCTCAGACTGTCTGCTTCACATCTGAAACTCTGGCCTCCCAGGAACTCCTTTAATGGCCCCAACATGTGGAAATGGCTTAGAGTGAGGTCAGGACTGTATAAAGGATGTTGCAATAGCTTCCAATGTAATGTACGAGTGGTGCGGTGGTGTGTATTGTCGTGCAAAAAAACAGAATGCCTTTGGTAATCAAACCAGCCTGTTCATTAATGGAAAGGTAAATTAAAGAAGTTCCTGGAAGGTCAGCAATTCAGCCGTGAAGCAAGCAGTCTGATCATGTCTCTGGTGTACTGAGAAAACTTTCTACCTTGATAAAATCCAAGCACTAGTGAAACACTGGGATAAGTGCATTAGTGTAGCAGGGGATTATATAGAGAAATAAGGGAGTTTTTACTCCCAGAACTCTCAGAAGTGCTGATTTGATTTGAACTTCAAATCAAATCATTGTGTATTTATCCTTCACAAGCAAAACCTAATACCAAAACATTTATATGATATCAGTTCAGAATTCATCCTGCTGCCGTCATCTCTAGTCACCTCATCGATAATAGACCACAAGGAACAATCCAGTTTCCGTGTCCCTCAGATGAGATGGTTTGCTTTGGCTCGTGATCGGTGCCTTCCTTTCCATCCATACTTTTCCTTTTTCCATCACTCTGGTAGGGGTAGTTAATCTTCATCTCAGCTGGCTGTAAGACCTTGTCCAAGAACCCGGCTAGATTTTGGACACGATGCACCGCATGAGTTCTACCTTTCAGCAGTTTACGGGATCTTGTGGATAGATTCCCAAAATTGAAGAATAAGGTCCTAAAAATATGTCAGCATCATACTGTGAATGTAATTTCATTCTAGTAGCTGGGTGTACATTGAGTAATGATCTTTGTGGACCTTGTAGTCAAAAAAAAAAGCCCTAATGTCACTTCCTTAGACTGATGGAGAACACAATTACGTCTTTCTACGCTGTCCAGGCTGCTCAATCAGTTATATCAGTTATGAAGTCACATCACATTTAACTCACCCTAACATTTTACAAGGGTGAGACAAAAATGATATGATTTATTTTAATGAATTTTTAGAAAAGACAAATACGTACATGCTTGAGTCCAGTTGAAAGGTTGGCACATGGTTCAGGATACTCGGGCACCAGTGGCGGCTACTGGTCTGTCAAATAGGGGAAGCTCATTTTTCGGCCTCACTTTCACGGCTCATTTTCACTTGAAT
>JAQMYJ010000018.1:3243403-3260682 GCA_030014305.1 Clarias laeviceps | reverse complement strand
ATATTCAGCCCCCTCCCACCGAAGCTTCGAATATTCGATGTTGATCACTACCGAATACTCGAAGCTCAAAAAATGGTGTTCGGACCAGCCCTAATTGTCACTGCCTCAAACAACTCCAACAAAAGGCACTAATGGTGTCAAAGGAGGTGAGCAGTGTTCCTCAAATGACTACAGGCTAGGGTCTAAATATCCATGTTTCATAGTGATAGCTCAGAACAGGGAATTAAGAGAAACATGAATACAAATGACCAAGAGCCAGCAATGACCAAGAACACACACTGAGCAAGAACATGCAATGACCAAGAACACATAATGACCAAGAACATACAATAACAAAGAACATACAATGCCTAGGAACACATAATTATCAACAAGCAGTGACCAAGAACACACTGACCAACAACCAACAATGACCAAGAACACACATCAACCTAGAACATGCAATGATCAAGAACACAGACTGACCAAGAACATACAATAATAAAGAACATACATTGACTAGGAACACACAATGATCAAGAAACAGTGACCAAGAACACACTGACTAACAGCCAGCAATGGCAAATAACATACAATGACCAAGAACACACTGAGCAATAGCAAGCAAAGTCCAAGAACACACAAGGACAATGAACAAGCAATGACCAAGAACACATACTGACCAATAGCCAGCGATGACCAAGAATATGGAATGACCAAGAACACGCATTGACCAACAACACGCAATTATCATGAACACCATGACCAAGAACATCAAATGACCAAAAACACACAATGCCAGTTTATATTTATATTCAGCACATGTATGTAACTGTGTAATGAGTCAGAAAGTTATTATTTTACTACACCTGGAATTTTTTCATCCCAATGAATATATACAGTAGGAGAGTGTATTAATAGGGTAACAATGAATAGTGTGGTGAATCCTACAATACACCCAAATCCTTCTCTCATAAGGGATGGAGAAACCCTGCCATAAAGTCTTAAATGTCTTTACTGATTTTACGAAACAGAACCGTGAGTTCCCATGACGCTCGTGCTTGACACCTTGAAATATATAGTTTTTAAATTACAGACTGCAGAATCTTACTGGTCAGAGGGTGTTGATTAGAGAGACTATAGTAAGAAATAACTACCAGACCAACAGCCAACATCCAGTAAGTAAGTAAGCCTTTTTTTCTCCCCCTATGCTGGTATTTCGTTGTGAGCCAGCGAGCACAGAGGTCTATGCAGTAAGCCAAGCCAAAATGACATCACACAGGAGTTTGCATGAGCTATGTAGAGCTGGGAACGTGAACCTTCCTTCGTGCATGACAGATTAAGTGTGCTGCTACAAAAATGCATCTTATCGTAGGTTAACACCCTGAAAAGGATTGAGCGATGAGAAGATTTTAAGAAAGATGTTTCCTCAGTCCACCCCGTAGTCGGATGTAGATTACATGGAAGGGTTAACGTTCAGACGGGAATGGGATCCAAAGACGGGTGGTGCGTCTGAATTCTTCATCATACCTGTCTGGAATACTAATTTACAGCCCATAATGCACTGCAGACAGGCTTAGAGGAGGACGATAAACCCGCAGACTTAATGAGAAGTGGGTTTTCCTTTTCTCTGTTGAAGATCTGAAGAGGTTGTTAGAGATTTGGTTTGGTTTTGAAAAACGCTGTAGCTGTAGTTGGAGAAGTTATTTTAAAGCTGCTGAGACGAGAGTCAAACTGTAGCACAGTTAGAAAGTTATTTGACTGAATCGATTTGTCTTATAAGAAGCAAATCAAACATTTGAATTTGGGGTTGTAGCATTTTTATTTTTTTAATAATGACATGGTAATAATGGCCAAAGGACAGAGCTGTAGAACTGCACATGAGTACGTCGGGTGATGTGATGTAATCATAATAACTAGGTGCAGATTAAAATTGCGGTACTATAAATATCACAGTGTTACAAATATTCTGATTTGATATAAAATTGTTCCCTGATTTTGTTACAATTTGAAACCTTTAAAAACGTTTAATAAGTAATTAAATAACGTGTTTGCAGTGATTTAAGACTTTTTTTTCTCTCCCTAATTTTAATCGTATCCAATTCCTCCCTGTCACTAGGGGGCTCCCACATTAAACTAGTGGTAGTAGTAACGCCAGCCGACAGCATCTTTTTGAACTGCTCGCTCACGCACTGTTGGGACTTCGTAACACACTCGGAGGACAGCGCTATCCGCTCCTTCCGCTTGCGTGAGCTCACAGACGCCCCTGATTGGCTGTAGAGCCGTGATTAATGTGGAAGCACTAAGTACCTCTCATCCCTCCCCTCTGAGAGAGCTCAGCCAATCAGCTCTCTCTAGACCTCCGGCTGCGAGAGGTTACAGCATCAACCGGGAATCAAACTCGCGATCTCCGGGTGATAGGGCGAGAACTTTACCACTGCGACAGTCCGAGGCCAGACCGAAGGCATTTAATGCATGTGATTTTTGATCATGTAACCATAAAATGCATAAAAAAACATACAGTACCATAAAAATGTGTTTCTGTTGAGCCACTCTGAAGCTGTACAGACTTGTTTATATCTGAGGCTGATCAAACTGAAAACCAGACAATTCTGGTCACTGACTGATCGACCGATTCATCTCTATTATGAATATAAAATTTTCTTTTAAAAATTGATTTTGGAGTCAGGGAGGTGATACATGAATCAGCACATAAAAGAATCACATTTCATAACTAAATGATTTTCTCCCCAATCTCTATATAAAATGTTTTAAACTTACGATTTATAGAACTTTTTAGTCGTTTATTGAGGACATGTATCTGTTATTGGGTAATTTTTGTGATTTGTCCAAGAAGTTAAAGATTTGCCAATTGTTTTCCACAACTGTGTTTTCGTACAAGGTTTACGAAGACATTTTCCAGCTCTACGTTGCTTGTTTTTCTGCTTCATTTCATTGTGTAACAAATGCCGTGAACACAGTCTTAATCATCTTAGCTTTGTTTATTGAGACCAGGGTTTGCCAATTTCTTTTTGTCACTTGAATCCCTTTACTTTCCCTAAAACTATGTGGAACTTTTGCAATGAATGTCACTTTGAACTTTAATGTGACTCCTGTTACAGTCTTGAGGAACCATTCTGGTTTGCATATTAAAAAAAATAAAAATACAGTTTCTCTTGACTATACAAATCATAAATTAGCCACAACCTCGACCCGATTGTACACGCCGGCGTTGCATGACTTGCGTTTGCGACACAACGAACACGATAGGCTGTTATATTTTATGATGCAGTAACACCTGCCTGTCACATATTCAACACAAACTCAGATTTTCCACCCAGTCGTTCAGCTTCGTCCTGATCAAAACCACAAGTCTAAGATGACTTCAAGAACTGTCCAGATGCTCAAATAGCATTTGATGAGACATGCTGCTCGTTTCCTGTAAATCCAGGCTCTCTGTAGGAAACTTGAGTTAACAGGTCAGAACTCTGAGTGTGTTTAGGGTCATCACGGACCTAACGGAAGCCGTCAGGATGTTTGGAATGTCACTGAAAGGGGATTAGTAGATTCTTTATTTATTCAGCAATGTGAATTAAGGTCGTCCCTTGTGACTGAGCACCCCGACATGACACTTTTTCCCCTCAAAGAGGATCTTACTTGCTCCAAACAGTATATTCTCTATAATGTTATGCTTTGATTCTCCAGCCTTGCTTTGTTTTTAACTTTGTGTCTAAGACGCCAGGCGAAAATAAAGGCGACTGCACGCTCTCTTGGGGTCGCAAAACCTACCAGTAATTGCACTTCAGGGGTTCCTTCAGAAGCTGCGGCCTGGTCAAGCTCACAAAAAAGAGCGGTATTGTAGCGTGTGAGGCTAAAGCGACGGCCACCACATCAACTCTGCTCCAGCATCAGCAGTGGTGGCACTGAAAGTGCAACTGGGTTAAGCTTTTCGCCCGCCAGCTGCAGGCAGTATTCACAGCATGACGTCTCGCACACTGGCTACAATGAACACCTTGTAGAATTGCAACACCGTTCTGCGCAGCGTTCAGAACTATAGGTCAGGGTCATTCCCTTGAGATTTCTAAAGCTGTGTGGTTTTGGCTGTCTTTTCTACAGGCACTAAGCCCATATGCTTGTATATCTGTGTTTAACGTTTCTCATCATGTTCTGGCTTTTACATTTAGACTTGATGGTCTTGTTTCTTATCTCTGGTCCCTGTTAAAATGTCTTAAACAGTCGACCGGAGTGGGCTTGCCTAGAACGACTGGTGTTTTTACAGCGATGTGGTTTCCATATGGGGACGCTCGGTGGCACTGAACTGGAAACCCAGCCGCCAACATGCCAGCGTGCCACAGGATGGGAAACACTACAAGCTTCCTGTCTAAATTTGAATACTTTCCACTTTGATTATTATAACTGTTGGGGACAAAAAACATCTGCTGCAGAGAACAATATTGTGGCTGTATGCATGGAAATAGAGAGTTAGCTTTTTGGAGATCCAGTACCCTAGTACAGTAGAAGCCAAAATTCTGTTTTTATTTCATTAGTCGTTCATTAATCTTTATATTTAATTGTGGATGTTTTAGCTGTTTAATATTAAAATGCACTGATCAGCCTGAAAAACCTAGTATGGTGTGGGGTCACCATGTGGCACCGAGGCAGCTCCGGCCCATCGGGCCATGACTCCACAAGACCTCTCAGAGTTGTGCTGTGGTGTCTGGCACCAGAATGTTGGCAGCAGATTCTTTGGGTTGCGAGTTGGGGCCTCCGTAGATCGGACTTCTTTGTCCGGCGCATCCCATGGGAGATCGCTCGGATGGGGATCTGGTGAGTTTGGAGGCTGAACTGGTGGTCTTGGGCTCTTTGCCTGTTGGGCCCCATGTGCAGTGTAACGTTGTTACGTTACACACTCATTACATAACTGACCAGCACCCACTTACCTCAAAGCACTTATCGCACGGTACCACGCTCCCTTCGAGCCCTCTCTCTCGCACTACTTGTACTCAGGGTACTGGAAAAACTCTTTTTTGTTTTGGAGGTAGAACAAAGCCCTCTAGAAGAACTGAGCCTTCAAACAGATGCACTTATCTAGATCCATTATATCTCATGGTACAGTTGAGGATTAAGGGCCTTGTTCAAGGGCCCATCAGTTTGGTAGCACTGGAGTTTGAACCCTGGATGATTCGTAGTCTTAATCACTGAGCTACCCCTGACATCAGGGCACTTTTATAAGTTGCTCTGGTCTAGCAAATGCCTTAAATGTACAGTAAATGTTAATGATTACACATTAAAGAGTCTTGATGCAGTATAACTTGTAGCTTTTTATGCTGTAGTGTGTGTCTCTATGACTGGATTCTATGCGTTGTATTTGTCGTAAGGCACCTTGTTGTAAAAGTTGCTGTATAACTAAAATTTGATTTGAACACATTCTGACCAATCAGATTTAAAAATTCAACTGTGATGTAATGTGGTTCAATGACTTCAAGTTCAAGTTCAGGTTTAGGAAATAGAATTTGACAAAGTTGTATTAATGACTTTCAATTATACGTATATATATATATATATATATATATATATATATATATAAAGTTCTTGGTCAAGGTCTTTCTGTTTTCTCATTTAAAAACACATGGCATGCAGAGATTAAGTATCAAAGTTTTCATTTCCACCACACACTGGAAAGCAGTGTGTATTGCGAGGTAAAGCCTGGGTCGTTGCGTCCAGCAGCTGGAGAGACATGAACGGAATGGACAGGCTGGGCAGGATCAGGAAACCTAGCACCTGTCTTTAGAGAGTAATGTTAGTGTGTATGGCTTCCGTACCGCTCACAGTAAATTGGTGGCATTTCCTGAAGTCTAAGCCATTAGTCCACGACATAAACCAGCAAGTAGATGGTGAGGACAGCTAATAGAGTTACTGAGGAAATGACTTAAGAGGACAAGAGCCAACATTGGCTCAGATTATTTCAACAACTTGTCTTTTGTCCATAATGAATTTCAGAGGGTCGAAACTCATGATCCCAGTCTTTTTACTCCATCATGATGGTATTTGAGCCTTGTGTTTTGGGGAGTCATTGGGTGTTGAGGAGCGTGACAGCTCGAGGAAGACGATGTTACACGAAAGCACCAGATGCTCCGGTATTTTCTGCCAGATGGCAGAGGAGTAAAATTTCTGTCGAAGGTGTAGAAAGGGTCATCCACAATGCTGTTAGCTGTGCAACAAACGCCGCCTTAGTGTTGAATCGTTTCTATGTCATTGATGAAGTGAAAAGAGGCCTTTTATTCAGATTACTCCAGATTTTGCAGTCTGATCTGTTTTCTATAGTTCTCTAAAGTACAGTAAATTTAGAAGCCTATAACAGAAGGTCCATTTGCAGGACTTCTAGATGTCTAGGAAACACTTTTTTAATAATTGAATAATCACGCTGGCGGCACGGTGGAATAGTGGTTAACATCGTGGCCTCGCACCTCCAAGGTTGAGTGTTCGATTCTCGCCTTGGGTCTGTTTACATGTTCTTACTGTGCTTGGTGTGTTTCCTCTTGTACTTCAGTTTCCTTCCACAGTCCAAACACATGCAAAGACATGTTCCCAAATTGCCCACAGTGTGTGATTTCTGCAATGAATTGGCACCCTGTCCAGAATCCACCTATGTCTCCTGGAATCGGTTCCAGGCATCCAGAGACCCTGTACAGGATAAGAGGTATATCACTGGCAAGAAAGACAGTCTTGGTGTCTCATCAGGCTTCTTGTTCTGTGCTGTTTTAAACTGAGAAGTGTAGACGTCTTTCATCATAGAGGGAAACATTATTGTCACAGCCACATGGAGTATATTGTAGTCCATGATGGCCTGATAATTTTCCACATATGGTGTTTATCTTTGGTATCTAGAAAGTGATCAGATTGCTTTGGCTTTTTAAGTACCTGGGGTGGTTCTTTCTGTCCCATAGTGTTTCGAGCAGAGTATGCACCATTGAGGTCAGCCATGGCTTTGTTAGCTATGTGAGATAATGGTCATTGAAACCATGCACTTGTTGGTATAGTAGGTTATAGATACAGTCTTTTAAACAAAATAGCTTTCTTTAAAACCATAACACACTGTATCTGTTAATCTTTTTTCCCTTAATTTATCTCTCTCCTCAGACTCGGACGTGAGCATGCGCACTCTGAGCACGCCCAGTCCTGCTCTCATCCTCCCGCGATCTTCACCTGCGTTCTTCAATGGCTCCTCGTTGTCCTTCGCTCCCGAGACCGCCGGCCTCGCTTATCCACAGCGTGGCATGTGCCAGTCCAAAGACCATCTTCAGGGGGCACCCATTGACATGCTGCCTGACCACGCCTTTCTGCAGATCTTCGCTCATCTGCCCACCAACCAGCTGTGTCGGTGCGCCCGGGTGTGCCGCCGATGGTATAACTTGGCATGGGACCCACGGCTCTGGAGGACAGTGCGCCTGACAGGTGACGTGGCACATGTGGACCGGGCATTGCGGGTGCTTACGCGTCGTCTATGTCAGGATACACCCAACGTATGTTTAACCGTGGAAACGATGGTGTTGAATGGCTGTCGCAGACTTACCGACCGTGGGCTTTACACAGTGGCGCAGTGCTGCCCCGAGCTGCGGCGCCTCGATCTGGCCGGCTGCTACAACGTGTCCAACGAGGCTGTGTTCGAGGTGGTCTCACGATGCCCTAACCTCGAGCACCTGGATGTCTCAGGTAAATATGCTCTACGGTTTATTGTTTAGCTCATTTCGTGTCCTAGTATCATATATTTCATTATTTTATCATCCTTGTATTACATTTTATTTTCAAATTTTCTTTGGGAAGCTTCCTTGGTATTTTAAATAAAAATAAACGACAACGTTTTACTCTTCCACGATGTTAGCCACCGTGTCCGTGCTTGTAGGAGTGAATGGATCCATCAAACACACATCACACATACTCATGGGACTCGTTTAATGTGCATGTAGTCCTTGATGTCTTTCTGTGGCAAGAAATTACATGTTCTCAGAGGTTGGGGATTTACAGATGTCTTTGAATGAAAACTTACTTACACAGGAAAAAAGCAGGGTATGTGGATAATCAGCTTCCCACAGAGCCAGAACAAAACAACCAAAAAACAACGTCTGCTATAGCTGTAAGAAATGATAGAAGACTGTGTTTTCAAGTTTAATCCCCACATAAATTCATGTAATTAAAGAGAATATCATTTATTAACCGAGTTCCATATGCCTACCCTTAACTGACTTTGGAATTCCTTGTAGATGATAAGCCAGGAATGCAACTGTGTAATTATCAGTAATATTTTACAAACCTACTGACCTGCAGCAGCCCTGTAAATGTACTGCACTTAATTGACTGTCTGTGCGAGTCAGAGGCAAACAATAGTTCAACAGAAAACAACCCGAGGCCCAAAGGCCCAAAACAGAGACAGGCCTAAACACTGACTGTATAATGGTAATAATAACACATCCTTATTGAACTATATTTAAAGTTTGGCCACAATACACACCACCCAGGTTTGTATTTTGACAAAAAAAAAATGTAATTGAATCCATGCAGACAATGTCAAATACTACCTGATCCAAATATAGCTTCAATTAAATACTACGTACTTAGCCCAAAATAGGGCGCATACCAAATATTACCCAAATCAAATACTACCTGGCCAAGAATTATTATATGCAAATACTATCTGGCCAAATATATACTATAGCAAATACTACCTATAATCAAATAATACTTGACCAAGTTTTACCCAAATCAAATACTACCTGGCCAAATATTATCCAAATCAAATACTCCCTGACCCAAATATGGAGCGAATCCAATACTACCTGGCCAAATGTTACCCAAATCCAATACTATCCGGCCAAATATTACTACAATTAAATAATACTTGACCAAGTATTACCCAAACCAAATACTACCTGGTCAAATGTTACTCAAATCAAATCGACTTTAGCACAAATATGGAACAAATCCGATACTATCTGGTAATCTTTGACCAAAATCAAACAATACCTGGCCAAATATTACTAAAATCAAATCCCACTTCGCCAAATATTACACAAATCAAATACTACCTGGCCAAGAATTATTATATGCAAATACTATCTGGCCAAATATATACTGTAGCAAATACCACCTATAATCAAATAATACTTGACCAAGTTTTACCCAAATCAAATACTATCTGGTCAAATGTTACTCAAATCAAATCGTCTTTAGTACAAATATGGAACAAATCCGATACTACCTGGTAATCTTTGACCAAAATCAAACAATACTTGGCCAAATATTACTAAAATCAAATCCCACTTCGCCAAATATTATACAACTCAAATTCTACTTGGTCAAATATTACACAAATTCAGGACTACCTTGCCAAATATTACTATAATCAAATACAACTTCGCCAAATATTACAAAAATCAAATACAACTTCGCCAAATATTACTAAAATCAATACTATTTGGTGAAATATTACATAAATTAAATGATGTAAATTGGTCCCTACAGCAAATAGGGAGTGAATCAAATACTACTTGGCCAAATATTACTCTAATTAAATACTATTTGGCTAAATATTACACAAATCAAATACTACTTGGCCAAATATTACTCTAATTAAATACGACCTGGCTGACATATGGACACTATAACACACTACCTGGCCAAATATTGGCCCCAAATCAATCCAATACCGTCTGACCTAAATGTAGAGTAAATCACATAATACCTGGTCAAATTTGGTCCAAGTTACATACCTCCTGCAAAATTTCACCCAAATCAAATAATACCTGGCCTAAATATGGACTGTATCCCATGCAACCTGGCCCAAAATTTCCCCAAACAGTACCTTGACTGAATACGGATGGTGTCCGTATTGTGTCCTAGCCAAAATATTACACAAATCAGATACTACCTTTCTCAAATGTGTTCTGAATGAAAATGTGAGGCAAAGTTGTCTTGAACTAAATACTAAATACCTGGCCATATTCTGGATCGGATCAAAGGGCACCTAGGCCAAATATGACTGTATACGAATATTATCTGACCCAGATTTTTACTGAGTAAACATATTATCTGGCCCATACACAATACAGATCAAAAACTGTCTGGCTCAATCTTGGCCCTTTCTGGTCTAAACAATGTGTGACTCTGTCCAGCATATGAAGAACTAAACACTTGCACAAAATTCATCTTGACCTAAACACATCCTGAGCCAAGCACCGCTTAACCCAAACAGAATCCGAGTCAAGTTTAAAAACAGCTAAGCGTACACAGAGCCAAACGGAGTCTGGTCCAAACAGTTTGCTGTTTCTGCTCCATTTATTGCTCATCATGTACGACAGCTGCAGGGGTCTTTCTTACTCATAGATTATTCCCAAATATATCCTGACTTCCTCTCAGACCTGGGAAATATATCAATAGCTCTTTCCGCCCGGCATTCTTTATTCTCCGAGAGGAAAATAAACCCAGGCACGAGCATGACCTCTGACCTCGACGAGCTTTGGGATAGTCTGCTCTGCTCATTGGATGGAAATTTCTCATGTGAATGATTTTTTTGATGAACAGAAATTAAATCTGCACGCTGAGTTGCTTCTGGTGTTTCTTTCCATATCAGCTTCAACTCTTCTTATTTTTATTTCCTCTTAGCTCGGATAAATCCCCCAAGCCACCCATCTTTCATTTGCAGGCTTAAAACAATATCTGATATCTCTCTAAAGATGGACTTTATAATCCATGTCCAGTCAGAAATTCAGTCCCAGCAACAAACCTTTTCCTGGTGTTTTATTTCAGACTTCCTGCACTTCCTGTTGGGGTGCGAGGAACAAGTGACGTCATTTCCAGAAGTTCACGCTCTCTCCTGGAGAATCCGTGATGCATGGCGCCCTCTGTTGAATAACACCTTTTTTTCCCTAGATCTTTTCTAACCCTTCCTGAGAGACCCCCCACCCCCACCCCCAACCTTTATCCCTCCATCCTAACCTACAAAAAAATAACTCATTTCAGATGTTTCTCCTCTTCAACATTTAAGACTGAATTTTTTTAACACACACTTATCCCCTGGTATAGAAGCCACTCCTGACTGAACCTCTCTATGCATATGGTGAAGCGATGCAGAGGTGCCTGCTGTCTCAGAACACATGTATTACATGATGGATTTCCAGCTATAGCCTCCAGTGATTTGTGTAAGAAACGACTCGAAGTGAAACATCTGGAATATTCTGACCTGATTATGAAAGCTAATTCAACCCTGAACGAATCCAGATTGCAGAAGAGGTGGGGTCGATCGTTTCCTTGCTAACAAACCTCGTCTGACACAAAACGTCTGTAAGCAGAGAGGAGAATTTATTTCAGCCGCTCCAACAAGCCATGACGAAGATTACCAATTAATCAAAGATAGCAATAACAGCATTGTGTTGATGAATAATGGTTATTTGCCTTGTTAGCATTCTTTTTCATGCTCATGCTTTTTTTAACATATTAGGTCTAATTCGATGCTTTGTTCCAATTCATGCAGTGTTAAAAGGGGCGTTCAGGTCAAACCAGGACTTTTAACACAATTATGAGAATCGGAACTCCCTTTATTTTCTCAGTACACCGGAGTCATGATGTGACTGCCTGTCGGATTCACGTCTGAAACGCCGGCCTCCCAGGAACTCCTTTCATGGCCCAAACATATGGAAATGGCCACCTCGACCAGAATCGTTATTCAGAGATGTATGGCCTTCTAAAACATTTCCACCATTAATTATGGCTAAGAGTCTCATCACTGTACATTTCATCACAAGTCCCTGTTTGACTTGAATGCCCCTTATAAATCCATTTGGTGTCACATATTTGACAACATGTAATTATTTTAATTATTAATTATTATTATTTGATCTTCCATGTGCAGGATGCTCGAAGGTGACGTGCATCAGTCTGACGCGGGAAGCGTCCATCAAACTCTCTCCTCTACACGGCCAGCAGATCTCCATCCGCTACCTGGACATGAGCGACTGCTTTGCACTGGAGGACGAGGGTCTGCACATCATCGCGGCTCACTGCACGCAGCTCACGCACCTGTACATGCGCCGCTGCGTGCGCCTGACCGACGAGGGTCTGCGTTTCCTCGTCATCTACTGCCCGGTGGTGCGCGAGCTGAGCGTTAGTGACTGCCGCTTCATCAGTGACTTCGGTCTGCGCGAGATTGCCAAGCTGGAGGGTCACCTGCGCTACCTGAGCATAGCGCACTGTGGCCGGATCACCGACGTAGGAGTGCGTTACATCGCTAAGTACTGCTCCAGGCTACGGTATCTGAACGCCAGAGGCTGCGAGGGCCTCACGGACCACGGCATCGAGCACCTGGCCAAGAGCTGTCCCAAGCTCAAGAGCCTGGACATCGGGAAGTGCCCACTGGTGTCAGATGCCGGGCTGGAGGTCCTCGCGCTCAACTGCTTCAATCTGAAGCGCCTGAGCCTGAAGGCGTGCGAGAGCATCACGGGCCGCGGGCTGCAGGTGGTGGCGGCTAACTGTTTCGACCTGCAGCTGCTTAACGTGCAGGACTGCGATGTGTCTCTCGATGCGCTGCGCTTCGTCAAGCGCCACTGCAAACGCTGCATCATTGAACACACCAACCCAGCCTTCTTCTGAAAGCCAGACAGTCTGAAACATCTACGATGACAATCTCATATGCATAATGCTAACAAGCGCTGTTTCTATTCTAGCACTTTTGGGTTGTAATTCCAGGAAGTACGGTCTGTATACACTAAGCAGTATAATAAGGTATACTTACAAATAAGTGCCAAAGACCAATCCGATCATCTTGATTAATGTCGCTACAGACCTCTAAGTTCTATGGATTGAATATTTGCGTCATTGTCTTAGCGACAAAATTAGCTTACCGTATTCAGACCTGAGAGAACGAGATTAGAGTTTCCTCCTTAGCACAAATGTAGTTGAAAAGTGAAGATATGTTTGGGTTCTCGAATTCTCGGGAGGTCTATATTAGGTCTGTACGGTCCGCAGTACTGAAGGAAGAGCAGCTACCTGCCAAAACCCACATTCAAAACCAATCACAGAAGCACTTTTAGCAAGAAAACGCATCTGATGATGTTATGACATCTTAAAAGACACAAGGCTAAATTCCAAATCGCTCTCTAACCCCTGATAAAGGGCACTACTTGGTAGTGCGAAAAATAGTAAGAATTTGGTGTTTGGAAGAAGGGATTGTACACTACAAGTAGCACACTAGCTTTCTATTTAATGCTATTTGGGATTCAACCCTGGAACAGTTAGTTTGCTGAAAATACTCTAAAGTGGAACAAGTGGAGACATAAAGTGATTTCAAGGACTGTCCACCTCTGAACTCTTTATTCTCCTCCCCTTTTTGGCTAAATAGTACCGGTAAGAATTTAAAACTACTTTCACCCCTGGGTTCAGGGCACAATGTGAGTAAAACCATTTGGATTAATGTGCATTAAAGGGAATAAATTGTGCCATTTAATATTCTTTGACTTTTTTGTTCTAGCACAAACACCGAACAGATCTTGTCATGTGACTACATTTAGAGAAGGAGGAAACGGAAATTGGGTACATGTCGATTTCTTTCACGTACACTCTCCATACATTTTATATGACTGTTTAGTTTTAAACCGAGGCCTCGCGATTTAGCGTTTAACCCTTATTTATGCTTCGTCTGTATTTCCTTGTCCCCTCCCCCTACACTTGTTTCCTGATATTACAGCCATCGTGTACAGAAAGTGTATTTTCTAGTTTGAAAAAAGGAACGAACTTTGAAGGGAACGAACATTCAGATTTGCAATTTTCTTTTAGACATGGGAGCAATAATTTAAGCTGTAGATATAATCATGAATCCGATCCGAAAGTCTTCAGGTTTAACACTAACTCCGTATACACACGTTGGTGTAATGAGGTAAACATACGACAGTCTGTTAGTCACAGATTCATTATTTGGATATCTTCCATGTACCATATTACACTTTCATTTCACAATAGTTGATTTTTTTTTAAATCTTTTTTTTTGTTTTATAATAAACTTCTTATGTAACAGTTTACCAGATGATCGGTTGCTTCTCGACATCCCGGCTGTTTGAACACGCAGTTCACCTCAGTGCCATTTTCACCAGGTAATAACGGTCAGAATGTATAGTTCGGCTGCGAACAGAATGGTGAAATAAAACTATCAAAGCCATATTAAAAAGAAAAAAAAAATCAACCATGTTTCTTTGTGTCTTTCTTGGTTGGTTAATGTTTATACCGTCCCATGCAAAAGTCCACTCATATTTTGCTTTCAGATTTTCTTGTATTTTTAATGTAGTCTTGAGGAACAGTAAGCCACACAGTGACCTATGAATCATTCAAGCTTAAAAAGAAAATCCCTTTTAAGGAAAGAACCAGTGAGAAACAGGTGCAGTATATCGCCGATGCTGAATGCTGAGTGGTTGGAACAGACGAGAGGGGAAATGAGGTCGCTGCTGAGGTTGTCACATACATAACCCATTTTCAAAATTGCATCTTTAGGCACTTTTTTCGTTTTTAATGCCTACATTTTTTCCTATTTCTTTCTTTTAATCTACGCCATTGAATTGAATTGAATATAAAGAAATGATGGGGGTCAAGACTTTTGCACTGTTCTGTATATTGACAAAGTTATTGTTACTGTTTAACAGTCGCTTCATACAGCGATTAAATAATAAAATACTGACAACGAGCTCCAAGTGCTCTGAAGGTGTAGGAATTAAAGCATTTGCTTATGCGACCAAAAGTAATGGAACGATCTGATGTGAATAAGGAGGCCGTAGACGTGACCAGACGTTGAGTTTCTTCCTCGTTGAAGTTCTTCCAGATCTTTACTGCAGAGTTCCTGCTCGTCCTTGTGATGTTTTGTCTTCAGTTTTACCTTCCTGAAGTATAACGCAGCTCATCTGGATTCAGCTCAGGTGATCTTCAGCTCCCTGCTGTCCATCTGCACTGTGGGGTTTTTCAAGCATTTAACTGAATATGAGCAGATTATATCACTTTAGAGTTGGCTTGCTTCAGATGGTGAGCGTTCCCTCTCCTTCTCCATGCTCTTCTGTTCTTATACATTCTGCCACAAGTTGATCTTTGTCTCATCTGTCCATAGGACGCTGTTCCATAAGCTTTCTTCTTTTTAAGCGTATTAATAGTGTTCAGGGAAAGAATTCTTCCGTCATCCACAACATTTGTTTTTTAGAGTCTTCCAGACATTTGTGTTGTTTCTTTGCATTCTTTATTTTCCTGAATATATCAAAGCTTCAGTGTTTCTGGTATCTCTCTGGACTCCACCGTACTGTACGAGACAGCTAAAATAACAATACCGTCATTGGTCAGTGTCCAAAACTTTCCAGACCTGCCGGTGCTACAGAACGGTAATAAGCACCGATATATTACTGAAAGAAAAAAAAAGGTTTACGACTTTGACACAATATTTTAGGAACAACTTTGCTATCATTTCTAATGCTAGGCTAAAGAACTAGCAAATATCTATATAGGCTAATGAATAACACTATGGATACAGGGTTGCAGGGGGTCTGGAGCCTGTCACAGAAGGGCACGAGGTGTGGTACTCCTTCAAACCATCCATCACAGGACACACACATCCACACATCCACACACACTACGGGCGATTTGGAAACGCCAATTAGCTTAATCCGCATGTCTTTGGGGTGAAGGAGGAAACCGGAGTTCCCGGAGGAAACCCACCAAGCACAGGGAGGACATGCAAACTCCACACACACACACACACACACACACACACACACACACACACACACAGACCCCGAGGCAGGAATCAAACCTTATTTCGAGCTCTTTAAATCTACCTAGACTTTAGATGCAAACCAAATTTCATAGGACTTGTATGATGACGATAGACATTTTATTTTCAATAGCATTTGGATAACAAGTAACTTGTATGTAAAGATATTAGATAGATAGATAGATAGATAGATAGATAGATAGATAGATAGACACTTTATTGATTCTAAATATGGTATTATACAGCAGATTTATAAATAATATTGACTCTGTTATATATTGAAAATGGCTTAAATAAAGTATTATTATTGTTATTATTATTACTGCATTTGCATAATTATATTTTGCCATCCACATTCATTGACATGCACAGCGCCTCCTGGTGTTAGATTATATTATATTATTTATTTAGTTTTCTTTCTTCCTTTTAGACTTTAATCTGCATTGATGTGTATGGATGTATATATCTACAGATTGAGTAAGTGCACGTTTAGACGTGTGTGTACCTGTCCCTTTGAATGTGTATCGCGCTTTTTTAAGTTAAAGAAAAAAGAAAAAAGAAAAAGGGGAGAATCATTTGATGTAGTACTGAATTTGTCCACTAGATGGTGAGCCCTGGCGTTTATCGTCATGGATCCTGAACGTTTGTTTGTCCACCGCCGAAGAAGAGCGCGTTCCTGCTGACTTCCTGGAACAGTTGTTTTTGCCGGTATGTGATTTTCAGCTCTTGTATCTCTATTATAATTAAAATAATAATAATAATAATTATTATTATTATTATTATTATTGTATATGGCAATTTTGGACATTTTTGACCATGTTGTGTCACTAAAGTCTGTTCCAACCTGCATTCTAATAATCGTTTAATTTAACTTCCGGGACAAAAACTGGGTATAATTAGTAGAATTAATGTCATGTATCTGATTAGCGCGCGTGCGCAGTTTATCATATCTAAAATAATGTAAATCTGGTTTGTAAAAAGTGCACTATAAGGGGAAGTGTAGTAGGGCAGTGCATAATCTGAATATGCACTTTTAATAGCCCAATTGTTTGTAATAGTAATTCAGCCCTTATTAAATGTTAATAGACCGATTCAGATGCAGATTACTGCGCATGCGCGGGGTCAAAGTTCGAGGCCTCATGCAGAAGCAGAAAAATGGGTTCGTGCAAATCATCTTGTATCACAGATAAATATACAAACGTTCACAAAGTGACATCGATATAATACTTCATGTGTGATTATATTCTCCAAAAAAAACGCTGACAGTGAACTAAAGCTAAGGTGTTAAAGAGTGTTGACCTTTTTATGCAATTCAAATGATCATTATTTTATAATTTCTTACTTATTTCTTATTATTACATAAGTTATGGAGGACCATTAAAATATCACAAAAACAATTACATGAGTGTAAAAGCAAAATAAAACTATTCAATATATATATATATATATATATATATATATATATATATATATATATACACACACACACTACTGTTCAAAAGTTTGGGGT
>JAQMYJ010000018.1:3215737-3241333 GCA_030014305.1 Clarias laeviceps | reverse complement strand
GGGGTTGATCAGTTACTCAGGTCGAGACTCAGTAACGTTATGGGGCAATAAAATGAAGTCAGCTGACGACCTGAATGGACTGAATCACTGAATCAATTTTCCTTCTCCCTGATGGCACTGACCTCTCTCTCTCTCTCACACACACACACACACACACACACTCTGCCTCCTCCTCCTCCTCCTCGTGTGTGTGATGGTGATGCTGGTGTCTGCTGTGTGCTTCAGGTGGTCCGGGAGGCTCTGCAGAATGAGATGAAGGTGATGTGTAAAAGCACCTCAGTCGACCTGGTGACTAAAACCGACCAGAAAGTCGAGCAGCTCATCATCGATTCAGTCAGGGACAAGTTTCCTACACACAGGTAACACTAATAATAAATAATAAATAAAATGACACCCACTGAGACACTGGTTTTAAAACATTCTCATTTATTTATTTACTTAATACTTTATTTTCACTTAATTTCTAATTTGTTTACCAATTACTTAATTACTTTAGTGAAGTTTTCCTTATTTAACTATTTAACTTTTACTTATTCAATATGATTTCTTTTATCATGTGATAAATTATCTGTTTTAATTATTTATTATTTTTTTGTTTCAAATGACTTTTTCTTTATTTAGCTACATAGTGTCTGTGTAATTCTAATAGTTTAATACATGATTGAATAATGATTTATTTCTATTTACTTATTTTGATTATTATTTATTACTTTTGTTTACTTATTTTACTAATGTATATGGTATTTATATAACTGTATATTATATATTAATATACTTATTATACATCATAATACAGTATATTGATTATATATTATTTTAGTTGTTATTCATTTATAATTTTTTTATAATATTAATAATAATAATAATAATACAAAAAACAAATGCATAAATATATTTTTAATACACTTTTACAATTTTTCCTAATTTTTTTTTTTGTCGCCAGACTTCAGAACTGCTACAATAGGAATATAAATATTATTTATAATTATCTGTAATAAAATATATTTTTGATTTGATTGCTTTGCTAAAATAATGACTAAATAATAATAATAATAATAATAATAATAAAAAAAACGGAAAAGGATAATAGCTGGAAAGTGAGAAATAATTACTTTTGGTCTACGTTTTAAATCCCTTTGTGTGTGCGTGTGTGTGTGCGTGTGTGTGTGTGTGTGTGTGGTCCAGTTTTATCGGTGAGGAGTCGGTGGCTGACGGTCAGCCGTGCATTCTGTCTGAAAATCCCACCTGGATCATCGACCCTGTGGACGGCACCACCAACTTCGTACACGGGTCAGTTCATCACCACGGGTTAAGTTCGAATCCCAGACACGCCTAAAACATAAACAAATACCGCTGCTCCAGGATGAATTAGGATGAATTCTGTAGAAGAAGAACGCTGAGTGTTACTGTGTTTCTCCAGATATCCCTTCGTGGCCGTGTGTATCGGGTTTGCAGTGGAGAAGACGGTGAGACGCTTCACACCACTTCCTTTAGTCTACACTCTTCTTTCTCTTGCTTTAACGCTGTGTGTGTGTGTGTGTGTGTGTGTGTGTTGTAGTTGGAGTTTGGCGTGGTGTACAGCTGTATAGAGGACAAGATGTACACGGCGCGCCGGGGGAGAGGAGCGTTCTGTAACGGAGAACCTCTCCAAGTCTCCGATCAGAAAGGTTCCACTCTTCATCACGCTTCACCTCATCATCCTTTCATTTCTTGTTTATTAATCTCATGCAGCTGATTAGTGTTTATCTGATTATTTTCTCATTCATTTATTTCATCTGATATAATGAAGCAAACATGATGTAAAGCGGAAATTCAGAAACCTCTCGTTAAATTGTAACATATTCATTTTATAAACTGCTGATGAGGAAACAGAGCAGCTCTAAATCCCGTCCGTCCGTTTCCTCGTCCCAGAAATTAAGCAGTCCATCATCGCCACCGAGTTCGGCTCAAGCAGAGATCCTGCAGTCGTCGACAAGATCTTCTCCAACATGAGGAGGATCCTCTGTCTGCCAGTGCACGGGTACACACTCACACACACACACACACACAAAGAGCTAGAGAGAAAAAACAGATACGTACCTTTCTCCTACCCAAGGCTGCGTTACGACGGTGAAAAAAGAAATGAATAAAGAAGGGATTGTTTATAAAGAAACAACAAAAAGGAAAAAAAGACTCTCCTGTCTCTCTTCTCTCCATAATATGCTGTGTCTCTCCACATACTCTCTCTCTCTCTCAATATTCTCCTGTCTGTCTCTCTTTGTCTCTCCATCCTCTCTCTCTCTTTCCATACTGTCCTCTCTCCATAATGTCTCTCTCTCCGTATCCTCTCATGTCTCTTCTCTCTCTCTCTCCTGTCTGCCTCTCCATAATATGTTCTCTTTCTTCACTCTCTCCATCTCCTCTCCTCTCCTCTCTCCTGTCTCTCTCTCTCTCTCCACACTCTCCTCTGTCTCCTTCTCCTCTTTCCTGTCCCTCTAAACTCTTTTCTCTCCCTGCTCTTCTTTGCTCTCTCCATACTTTTCTCTCTCTGTCCTCTATAAGGATTCGTGGCGCCGGGTCTGCGGCACTGAACATGTGTCTGGTGGCGGCCGGTTGCGTGGAGGCGTATTACGAGATCGGGATCCACTGCTGGGACGTGGCAGCCGCCGCGGTCATCGTTCAGGAGGCAGGGGGAGTCCTGCTGGACTTGGAGGGTAAGGGGGCGGAGTTAACCTGTGACTCGTTTTCATGCTCACGCTGTAAATCGGACCCGCCGCGCTCACGCTGGTGTGTGTTTAACGCGCAGGTGGACCGATGGACCTGATGTCGAGGAGAATCGTGGCAGCGAATAACCACACCATCGCCGAGAGGGTGATCAAAGAGGTCGAGGCGTATCCTGCGGTCCGGGACGACGCCCCTTAGAGACTAAACCGCGATGAAGTTCTTTTTTGTGATTTTTTAAAAAAAAAAAATCTTTTTTTTACATCAAGTCTTAAAAAGCTCACAGAACTGAAACAGTTTTGAAGCCAGTAAAGAATTCAGGATCTCCAGTACCATAAATCTCAAATGCTATGGCTAAACTGTAAATATTGGCACCTCTGACGTTTGATTTTTATGTTTAAAAGATTCAAATGTATTTGATTTAGTGATATAAAGTTTTTGTTCATTCGTGTTATCGTCACATCATAAAAACTCAAACAAGGACATGATAGAAAAATATTTTATTATCCCAGTTATTCACAATGTCACATCTGTGTTTAATGTTCACTTCACCATCAATAAAAACACTCGCCTTCCTGCGCGCTCTAAAGCAGAACAGTACAACAGGAAGGCTATTCACACTCAACTCTCTTTTTAAAGTTATGCAGTGCGGAGAAGAAGCGAGACGAGGAGACGCTGTGAGACGGTCAGCGTTTTAGTGCGGTGTGCAACGGCAGGAACGAACACAGCACGTCTTACACTTAGCAAAATAAAATAAAACACACACACACACTTCTGCTACGATTCAGTGCATCGTGTTAGAGTTTGTTTCGGCTCTGTACTCCAACAGATCTTTCACAAGTTTTATGTCGTTACAGGAAAATAATCAGCAGGGTTAATTTTTCTTCTGCTCTAAAGTCGAAAATTTTCCCATAAGTGTTTTATTCCTCTTATACCACAGCAGGTATTAGAACTCTTATTTTAGGATGATTTGTTGTATTCTCTTAACAGTTTACATCTAATGTTGTGGAACAGCTGTTAAAACATCTGTACACAGCTGTTCCTTTTTAAATCAACAGACTCATTTCTCTCAATCTTGAAATTAGTACTGATTAAACTCCTCTCTCACACCATTATTGCTGCTGACGCAGGAGACTCCTTCATTCATTCATTCATCTTCTGTACCGCTTCATCCTTCAGCCACTCACTACAGACTCTTTCCAAAAAACAAAAAAAAAAGTTGCTGTTAAAAAAGTTACTGTTTAAAATCCTTAGGAGGCTTTTCCACAGTTTGAACCCGATGCAGTCTTGAAATCTGAGGAAATCATAAAGAGCTTAATTAGAGCTCGGTACGACTTGCAGCTAATAATCGAACGAGGTTAAAATATGAAATGTAGTCGCATCATAATAGTTCTGAAGATATCCATAGGAGGATTGTAGACTTTGTATGAGGTTCATAATGGATCGTAGAATCCAAAAATGTGTCAGATTTATAGTTTAGTGTTGACACGAGACGTCACTGCTGGAGTGAGCACGTAAAAACCTCTCGTACAGCAGGTGGAACAAATCTGCTAAAATGGCTCCAATACTGTGAGCTAAACTACTAAATGGTGCACTGAATTATTACCTAATTTAAGTGTGCGGCAGGTCCGCGCTTTTCCAGGCTGCTGTTATAAAAGTGAAATCATTGATGGACAAATAAAGGGATACTTTATTTATCCCGAAGGGAATTCCAGAGCAGGTCTTGACAATTCCTGAAACTTCACAGCGAATCAGGAGGTGTAGTATCAGTTTGGCACGCTTCATAGCCGAGTCATAAGTACATCTTAATTTATAACAACCAATGTCTAGTCGGTTCGGACGACGATTTACAGTTTGTGAGTCGACTGTCGAGGATTTCAATTTGGACAATTCGGGGAAAATAAACTGGGAATGCGGGAAAGCCTCCTTTTAAAGAGAGAAGCATCGTTTCGTACCTGTGGAGAAAAAGAAAAGCTGACATGTTTGGAAGAAAGAAAAGGAGATCGTATTTCTGGAGCAAAAAACAAAACAAAAACAATAAATATAAAAATAAATCTCTCATTCTCTGGGGGGGAAAAAAAAATAAATAAATAAAAACATCTTGCAGCTCAGAGGAAAAGTCACATTTAAAGATGACGCTTGAGCGAATGGCCGGAGGGTCAGACGCAGGTCTTAAAAGTGCTTAGAGACAACGTGCTGCGTTACAGAGCCGAAAAAGAACGAAACATAACGTCTTCATTGTGAATAGAACGTGATGTCAACAGAAACAAAAAGGCTGGAGGTGTTAAGCTGCAGCACCTGATATAAAAAGTTGTTTCAGGAGCGAACCTTCTTATGGATCAGGTGTGTGATATGACCTCAGGGCACACAGTGGATACACAGTGGATAGGATGGAGATCTGTGGTTTTTTTTTTTTTTTTCCCCTCTCAGGGTGTGAGAATGGTGTAAAGTCTCTCCTCAGTCGTTGAGCATGAGCAGCAGTTGTGAGTCCTCAGCTTTGGCTCTGCTCGGGTTCAGCACCGAGTACCAGGGAGCGGCGGCGAGCATCGGGGAGGTGGGAGAAGGCGACGGCGTGGGCGGAGCGACCGGGTTTGTCCGCGCGGTCAAACTCAGCCTCTCGATCAACACCTGATAAAACAAGAGATGCTTTAACAACAACGATGCGCTTGATCTTTATTTCTCCAACGTCCTGTTTATTCGTTATCTATTAGGTGATACACGTGAGGATGAAACGTATAAATCCATGTTAATATTTATCAGCTGTGTGTCCATAAGAAACCATTTGTTATAAATAAAATATTTTAAAAAATCAGAAATAAAGTTTGCTACGGAGCATAAAGATTGGACTTTGGAGCGATAGAAAAAGATCATGTGATCTGATGAGTCCACCATTACTGAATCTACTCTGGTGGACGATCCTGTCTGACCTGTCTGAGACGCTCCTTGTAGACCTTCTCGGACTCCGAGGGTTGCTTTTCCGGGACCGGGATCTTCCAGCGGTTCAGTTCGGCACGCAGCTCGGGCCCGTCGAGCAGCACCACCGGGTCGAGGTGGTTCTGGTTGATCAGCTCCACCAGACATTCCTTATAATGAATCCTGGAGCAAAGAACCATAAACAGGAGAACATTGTGTGTGTGTTTTTATTTTTTTATTTATTTATTTATATAGGACAGTTTAAAGCACACTATGTTGTTGGATTCTCTGTTCTGATTGGTTGGAAGGTGTTGATTTATTTTCTATCATCGGCATGGTCCAAATCATAACTTATATTAATGTGCATAGCTGAAATGGTGAAGTGTTTGAGAAGGAGATGTTTGTTTAAAACGTGTGCAAAGAGTCTCTAAAGTCAGAGTCAAAGTTGTAAGTTTAAGTTTTCAAACATTTTCAGGACAGATAAGATTAAATTGCTGTGCTTTAAGCAGCTTTTTGTTTAAGGTTGTTACAGAACGAGGGTAAAAATCAGGAAGCTAAATGAAGAAGTGTGGTCCTGTACAGGAAGTAAACAGAAAGTGAACAGGAAGTGTGTCTCACATGCAGTAACCGCTATATTCTTGAAAAGCGGGACGCCCACACGCCTCTTCTTTCACACTCCCGGTCTCTTTGTGCTCCATCACTCCACACACGCCTACGACAGACAAAAACAAAACTCTACTCAGAATTTCAACAAGTCCGACAAGAAAAATAGAAACTCTGTTATAAAAAGCGCAGTCTAAAGCGGTAATTCTAGTAAACAATTAATCCTAATTTAATTATACAATCATAATTCGTGCCAAGTGCTTCATTGTGTTTGACACAGTTCATTTTATCATGCTTAACTAAAGCTTTTATAGTGTGTGTGTGTGTGTGTGTAATTAGGTGTTGTTGCATAAAATAATGCGATTCATTTGTCTTCTAAAACGTACAGTATAATAACTCATAATGTCAGCTGTTCTCATGTCCCTACATTTTCCGGTTCACCTTTTGCGACTGATCCTAATGAAAAATTATGCATTTCTGTTGACGAGCCAAACCATCGTAATCACATTTCTGTGCATATTTTTTTTAAACATTACGCCGTGATACCTTTCGAGCGCTTTTGTCCTGCATCATTCTTCCATCTGGACACGAACGGATGGGACACGCCATAGTGCTGAAAAGAGAAGACGGAGAGGAGTGAAAACGCTGACTGAGGAGGACGTCGTATTCAATGTTAATTAAATTAAATTATTGTAGGAAATAAATCAAGGACATTGTTCTGGGGTTAATTAAAGTTACTCTTAGCATCCTGACCTTGACTGATTTTCCATACCAGTGTATTCCTCATGTTTATTTATTTATCCCAACAAACGATGCAATAATTTGCAATAATTGAATAATATTATTAATAGTGTTCGCTGAATGAAGAAATTATACTTAACAGATAAACAAACAAGAGGAATAACTTTGGAAAATTAAACAAGGTCAAGATGGTAAGAGTAACTTTATTTCACCCCATTATGTTGTTGTTGATTTATTTCCTGTAACAGCGCACTCATAGCACATATTTATTCTTCTTTCATACACAAGTTAGTCACAGTAAAGTACAAGAGGTTCAACTAATCCCTTGACAAACTTAATTACAGGTAGCCCCCCGAGCACGTTCGTAAGTTGGATTTGTTCTTAAGTCTGATAAAGTGAGTCTTATACGCCTTTGACAGGAAAGCATACCAATCCACTTGACTAAATCAGTTCCCTTTCTCCACACTGCCATCATGTGGCCAAAAACTGCAACCACGCCTAAGGAAATGAATCACACACGCCAACTGTAACAGTGTTGTCTCTGCGCCTTTAAATTGAAAGGGGAATCCTGGACGCCATTTTGTCTCGGAGCTGTTTTCCACTGTATTGGACTGTGAACTGAGGATTTTTCACCATCAGGACAGCTTCACAGGACAGACATTTTTTTTCTATCATCGTGCTCCCGGACTGATTCATTGAAACCGGTGAGGACGACTCATTTCTCCCGCACGCACCCCCACACACAAATACAATATACCGAATTTAGACATTTATACATTCATTTACACACTGAACATAGTGCATATAATTGTAAATATTGGTATCTGGTGCCCTGTAGTGTCTATTTTTGCACAATACAGGTGAGGTACTTCAGTGATTTGTTTGCATCTACGAATGTTCACAAAACCGTGATCCGTTCGTATCTGCGGAAATCCGTAACTCGAATGTTCGGGGACTACCCGTGTAGAAATAAAGAATAATAAATAATAAAAAATATATTATTACTAATGTTATTATGGTTTGATATTCTGACAACAAAAATCATACCACTGAAGCGAAGCTGAAGAAAATAATCAAATATTTCATCACACCTTGGCTGCTATGACATCACTTACCAAAATGTACCGTATAACAGATTCTTATACTGTGCACATGGAAGCTACAGTAATTCTGACCTGCAGCAGACTGCGTAGTTTGGTCACACTCCAGTCTCTGAGGTGGTACAGACAGTCCCTGGGGTGATGGGCATGTAAACCCTTGGCAGCACATTCGGCAGAGAAATCACACACCTGCACAGTCCAAATACAGAGAGAGAGATCATGAAGCTTTGTTTATTCTGATCTGCCAGTAAACAAAGTAAGGTAGCCTTGTGAGGTTTCCTCCTTCATTTCAGCTAAAACCTGGGTTCGGACACAGAGAGAAAACTTGATGGAAAGAGAGAGACTCACAGCGCCCAATCTGAACGGCCGACTGCAGCCTCCGCAGAACTCGTGCTGGCATTGCGTGCATTTAAAATGTAAACATCCGCCTTTAGACAGCAAGAACCGGAACTTGCATTTGGGGCAATCTGCAAAAGATGAAGCAAAAGAAAAAAAAAAATCCATACAAGTTTCTTACTATAGTCAGAGGTGCGTCATTTACACATTATTGAAAAAAAAAAAAAAACTTATCCGAATAATACATGTAATCTGGAGTGATGTATCAGACCTATCTTGTTCCTGCTGAGGAGGAGCTCCAGGCGAGAGTTCTGGAACTCGGGGCTGTTGAGCTGCAGCCACTGCTTAAACTTCTCGCAGGAAAGTCCTTCATGCTGGGACGCCCACTGACGATAAAGAAGAAGATTACTAGCACTTGTGGCACATTGTGTGATGTTTGCCTCATACGCTTTTGCAGTTTTGTTGATATAGATAATAAGTATTTTATCTCACATCACATCTTATTCTTTAGTGATGATTCAACTCGCTGATTGATTTCTGATTCTGATTGGTCAGTATTGGGTGCTAGAATAAAAGTTCAGACCGTATTGTAGACATACAGTATGTAGTGTGAGGTACAGTATAATCCAGTGCGCTCATATGGTCATAGTATTATTATTATTATTCTTTTGCTTACAGAAACAATCTAGAACAACCATAAAAACACATGAATCTTAAAAAATCTTATGCCTGTTTTTTTTTTTTTTTGTTCCTTGTCTTTTTTTTTTAATGTTTGTATAGTTGATTATAATGTAAATGAAACGAAATTCATCATATTGCTGAGGTTGTGCTGAAGAAAAGGATGTCACTCTATATTGCACTATCCTGACCCTTCTATCTATACATATAATAAAATTGTACTTTTTTAATACGCGCTTATGAGTGTGCGATTGAAATCTACTTAATAAACACGATCTCTCACCTTCATTCTGCAAAAATCTTCGTTCATTCCGAGATTCAACAGATGGCGCTGTACATTCTTTTTAAACGCGCTTATGAGCGTTCCATTAAATTCCATGTGAACAAAGTCGCAGGCACAGCTAGTGTTAAATAAAACAGTAAATGAAAAAAAAGACTAAAATGCTCTGGGTTTTAACTGCTACCTAAGAACAACGCACTGTATAATCATTAATATAGTGAAGCCTTTTGTAAGGAAATGTCTCCAGTGTCTTGGGCTGGATACCATTCAAGAATTTTAATACCTTGACTTCGATACCGATCAGTAAATAAAACTTTTAATTAATATCAGCTTTCTAAGATCAATTTGAACAAAAAGAAAATTACACCTTACACAAGCACGTGTGCTCATATCAATAAATAAAAATGTATTTATCGTATTGGGAACCTTCTTACTACCAGACGGCTGCTGTACCTCCTGAACCACTAACTGACTTCAGCTTCACCCAAGCAATATTTAAAGTTACATGTTTGTCCCAGTTTAACTCACCGAGACCACGCCATATATAGTAATGTTACATTTACTGAACAAACATGTAGGGACACTTTTTTGTTTGTAGACAAACCTGGCAAAGAGAAAGCATGTGAACGTGACGGGTGAGGAGATTTGAGCAACAAAATTTAGTACCTAATGACAGGGTGTGTTTTTTTTTTTTGTTTTTTTTACAATTATTTTATACACTCTAGTATCAAAGTTCGTTACCCAGCCTTATCGGTGTCAGTGCTTTGTAACAGGTTTTGGCACAGCAAAGTCTACAGGAGGAACTAATGTTTCACAGACAACAGCATGATGTGCCATTCTTCAATTAATAAAATATTTATATAATCATTGGCTAAATCACTGTGGTATATTTTTGAATACCGTCATGAGACTTTACAACACTGTGTAAAATCTTGACTTGAACGTTTTATTTCAGCGCAAGGTCAAAAATCAAATCTCGACCGCAAAAAAACATGGCTCACCGACTACATTAAGGGGGGGGGAAAATAAAATCACATTCCTCTAAAACGTTTTTCTATCCAGTGACCCTATAAACTGTAAAATAAATCCTACAGACGCCCTCGGCATGACCTTCAGAGCTTTCTATTCCTGGACACGAACCTCCAATGAAACTCATTAGATCTGAGTTGACTTTGGTGCTTGGACCCAGAAATATAATAACACTATTAATTATGGGGTTGTGATTTATGACACTCACAGACCCTTTGCTTCAAAAAGACCCCACTCGGAGAACCGCTGCTCTGAACTACTCCTTAAAATGCTCACTCTGTACATGATGTTGTATTTGGAGAAGCTTTAACACATACGGGGCTTTTACACTGAAAGCACGTGCTCTTGTTGCAGCTGGGACAGTCCATCCTCAGTCTGTCGGCTTCGTGAAGGAGTCCGAAAGAACACTGCGGAGAAAAGAGAGCGGTACGATTGACTACAACCACGAGAGCTAGCAGGAAGGTTTATACGAGGGGCGTTCAAGTCAAACGGGGACTTGTGATTATGTTGCTTGTGTAAAAGCAATTGACATTTACAGTACGGTGATGAGACACTTAGCTCTTAGCTTAGTTACGAAGAGACGCATCTGTCTGTGGGAACTGTACACGCGATCGTGAACACAATCGTTCACCAACACCACTTGCACATTACAGAAACGCCGCTGTACATCCCACGTACAGCAATTAACGGAGCTCCTGGGGGGGCCAGCGTTTCAGACATGTGGCTTCGGGCGTACTGAGAGAACTTGATGGTATCTAAGCACTAGTGAAACGTGTAGCAGGGGAGTATATAGAGAAATTTTTAAAACTCTTTAAGAGTTATTGTTCAGAGTCAAAAAAAGTCCCGGTTTGACTCGAACGCCTTTGGTACATTAGCTTTTGTTTACGATCTTACATGAGCACACCAGCGGAAGTTGGGCATCTCCTGCAGAGCACGGTCTCTCAGCTTCCTCTGAAACAGCTCATGGGTCTGTGTGTCCAGATAGTGTCTTATCTGTGTGTGCAGAACGGGAAGCGCCGGATTTAAACATCAATACTACTACTGCTAATAAATAATAATAATAATAATAATAATAATAATAATAATAACGACAACTTTTTCGCAATACTTTGCTAGGACAACAAAATGTGGTTAAAGATATTGTTTAAACAGATTAAATATAATAATAATCCATTACTCCAAGACACCATGTCTTATTATCATCTTGTTCGTCATTTAAAAAAAACTTCACGCTACATGATCAGTGGTGAATAATAATCTAAATGATACAAGGCGTCACGGGTTTGACCTTTGTGTCGAGCAGACTGAAGTACTCCACGGACTCCTCCCTGCGTCCTGCTGCTCGCACGTCTGGCTCGTTACACAGCGGACACACGGCGTAGTCGATGCTCTTCTCTTTGATGACGGACGAGAAGTAGGCCTTGAAGCAGCATTCGCAGAACGTACACGAGCAGTGCGTCATGGTGATCATCTGGGGACGGTGGGGACTTTCTTTCAGGATTTATCACGTTTGAAGGTTGTAAACAAGTGTGAGAAAAGCATGACCGTGCACAGGAGTTTCCCTGATTCAAAACCTCTGATTAGGAATTCAGGATAGCATTCGAGATTCATCATAAAACGGGGCTGATTTTATATAAACTATTTCTGATTTAAAGATTACAAGATATCTAATAGTACAACAACAGAATCTAAAGAACTTCAGGACATACTGGATGTCTGAGATTCGTTACTTTAGTGAGGATAAATAGAATAAAGTCTGTTTCAGTCAAAAACTTAAACCGCATGAATTCCTTAGTGATGTCAGTGAGGTGATTCGGGCCCGTCTGGGAGTCACTGTAATCTATAAACATGAATGAAACAATTATAAAAAAAATTCTATCCCAATTGTACCATATCAGTGTCTCGTATAGCTGATTTATGAATATTTGTTAATGCACTTACACAATGGAAAGTAATTTGTGTGAGAGATTTATTAATGTATAGCAATATTAAAGCATTAAAAGCATGCTTGTCTTTTTTCCCCCTGAAACTATTCCTTTAAATCTCCAGGTATAAAGTTCCATCAGCGTGTATGTGAGTACCCTCTCTAAAAGCCTCGACTGGACAGGATGGACGTTGAGCATGACAGATCGCTCAGGTTTTAAAAGCACTGCCTTTCAGAAGAGCAGTTCGATCATGATCAGTGTTCACGGTCTGTGCTGAGAATGAGCAAAAACCTTCAACTGTTTGAAATCGAATAAACCTGGACAAACTCTTCAGCTGAACCTGTCAGACCGATCTCCGCTGGGTTCGAAAAAGCGCAATGTGTGCACTCTCTGACCTTACTGAAGGACAGCTGCTCCTGGCAGATGGGGCAGATGTGAGAAAGGTATTTGAGAGCAGACGGGATGTCTCGGCACGCCTGAACCGCCTCCAGCACATCTGCGGGGGTGAAAGTGCAGCCCTCCGGACTCAGGATGTTGATGAACATCTCGGCTTTCTCGCCCTGGAGTCCCTCCGGGACGCGGACCTGCCGGGGGGGGGGTGGTGGGAGGGGGGCAGAACTCAGGGTTTGGAGGAGACAAGCTGGGGAGGAATCGGAGAGGGTGTAATGTGATTTACATCCACTCACGTGTGAGCTTTTCAAATTCTGTAGCTGGATGAGAACTCGATGTTCGTCCAGTGTGATGATCCTGTTTGGCTGTTTCAGGACTTGCGCAGCATCTGTGTCGAACATTCAGGAAAAATTACAGACATCGTTATTACTTTGATCATCATTATTATTATGATTACTACTATTACTATTATTATTATGTTAATATTATTTAACTAGAAATATTTTTTGTCCATTAATTTTTTGTCCATTTAAATATTTATTGTTATTGTTCTGTATTATTAATCAATTTTATTACATATTAATGCAATATAAATTTATTATTATAATACAGTATTATGATTTCTTTAATCTTTATTTATACAGTCACTACTCTTATTTTTATGGTTACATATTAAATAAATTTTTTTATTTACATTCTTGAATTAATTATATTTGCATTCTATAGGCAAAATATATATTATTTATTTATTTAACTTTTGTTTACAAATATAGTTACCCGCTCAATAATTTTTTGTTTTGTATTATTGTAAATTTTTTAATTTTATTAATTAATTTTATTACATCTTATACATTATATACACTTACTATAATTATATGATTTATTATTCTTATTTTTCTGTACTTTTATTTATTTATTTACTTTATTTTGTTTAATTTAATTAAAATTTTTGAAAATAGCTACATTTGCATTCTCTAAACAAATTAATTAATTAGAATTATTTAAATTGAGTTAATCATTATTTACCCATTCAATTACTTTAATTACTTACCAACCACATTTTTATAATTTCTTTTGTTTGTATTTGATCTTATCTGTGTTTTCATTTTACAAAACATATTTCTAATAATCATACTTCTCTATAATCTCATTTGTTTGATTTAAAAAATAATAATGAAGTCTAAGCCCTTACTGTGCTTGTTAATATCATTATTACACAAAACGTTTTCACAGGTTGAACTGTCTTCCTGTGGTTGGTTGCTATGGTGATGGTTGCTACTTCCTTTGCGGTTTAAGTAAAATAGACTTTTCGGAGTCGTCGTTTTTTACCCCTGTAGCTCCTGAAGGTGATCACCGCCTGGTCTGGCTGAGCTATAGGGTACGTGACGGCTGCCACCTCGCCGCCTCCGCTCTGCTTCCTCTGAAAGTAGATGGTCAGTTTGTTTTTCATCCTTTGAGGAGAGACATCCACGGGCAGTTGGCTCACCAAGACTCTGTGTCTGTCATCGAGCAACCTCGGGTGGGGTAAAGATTCCTCGTCGTGCCCCTGACTCTGCCTCCACGCCTGAGGAATGTCTGGAAGGGAACAGAATTAAAAATAAAAAATAAAAAAGGAATTTCATTGCTGTCGAAAAGAGTGTGATCTGACTGGGCGGGATCCTGTTACTCAGTCACAGCACAACGAGCCAATCACAGATACCTGTGAGGTCATGTATGTGGAAGAGGGTAGACAGCGCTTTTCCTTCCCCCTTGATTATTGGCTGTTGTGCACAAGCACTGAGCTTGAAAATGAGGTGGAAATAGTGTAAAGAGTATCTGATTCGTACCTTTGTCTTTGTAGTCAAGCTGGTACACGTTGACTATTCGTTCCAGCTGAAGACTTTTAAACAAGTTACTGACATCATCAGGATCAGAGGCGTTCATATTTGGGGCTGAAAATGACAAAGTTTTATATTGAAAAAAAAAAAAAAAAAACTCAACCACAATCATAAAAATTAAGTTATAATTGTAGTTCCTTTTTCTCTCACTTCATGACCAGAAGCTGTCAAAATGACACTTAAAGCTCTGCCTTAATTTATTTATTTTACCAGTGATAAATGGGTTGGTTGGGTTTTTCTGGAGCTTCGGCTCTCCGAAGGAAATCCCGAAATCCAGCAGCTCCTGCGTGTACGACCTCCTCACGGCGCTCGGCTCTCCTACGCCGTCCTGAGACTGACTCCCCTTCACACGCTCGGCTAGGATCGCATTACGGAGAAGAGAAAATGAGAACGGCACACGGCTGCAGGACACCGTAAATTAATAAAGAACGTCTCACAGGAAATATGGAACAGCCTAATCTAGAAAGGATAATCCGGAAGAGTGATATCTTACAGCTGCTGGCTGAAAGGGGCAGAGACGATGAGGACATTTCAGGGTGAGAGAACTTCCTGTGAACAGAGTTTCCACTGCATGAGAGAGAGAAGAGCTGTAAAAATTTAACGCAAAAAATACTGTTTTTACAGACGCAACATGGAGCTCTAGGGCTTTGTAATACAGGTAGTCCCCGACTTACGAACATTCGAGCTATGAATTTCCACAGATACGAACGGACTGTGGTTCTACGAACATTCGTAGATGCGAACAAATCACGGAAGTAGCTTACGTGTATTGTACAAAAAAAAATAGACACTTGATTTTAATCGTTGATAGTTTCTCTGCCAATGTTAACTAATGCGGAGTAGACGCGGCTTCCGCCGACCCAAGATGGCGGCCGATGCTGAGGCATCGTTCCTATGGACAGCAGCGTCAGAGGCGACATCTAGTCAGTATATATATATCTATGGTATTGTGCATAGAAAGCTATATGGATGGACTTCCTGCTAACTCTCACTCTCTCCACAGATTTTTGCTTCGTGTTGTTTGATAAATTCTTTCTTCACTTCCAAATTGATGCTTCTTCCTCGGCCTCTTGCTGCTGGTACCAGTAATACTGCTGGGAGAGGAGAGCTGACTGATGGGAGGAAACTGTGAAGTGAGCACTATTAGTCACAGAAAATGGAGCAAAATACTGTATAGCTTTCCTGTAATAAATCAAAGCTCGGTGGCTGTTCATAACTACAACATGATGATCATCTTGATGCTGGCCGGTGATAAATAGCCAAACACACACCGATATAAACTGCTCATTGTCCACTGTCTCGTGTTTGTTCCACTGACCTCCTTGCGTTCAGGTCAGGTCTGCGATGATCGAGCTGATCCCCGAGTGACTGCTGTTTTGCGCTAGAGGCGAGATTTGGAGATCTTTTCGGTTGAACTGAGAAAAGAGGCGACTCGCGCTGAAACGCAGCGACCATCTCCTCCAGGACGATGGACAGGTTAGACCAACCCTGTGAATCAAACAATACAGAGTTGTGTGTGTGTGTGTGTGCGTATATTTTATATATTAGAGTTAACAATCACTATGTATCGTTATTCTTTTGTGTGGCTGTTCATGTATCGATGTATCAAGTTCTTCTATCATCCTACAGGTGGTGCTGTAGTTGTAGGAATGGGTTTCATTTAAATACTTATGTTCGTTTCATCTGTGAAATTGTTAAATAAAGCTTTAGAATTATGACTCAACTTTTTTTTAATGTCTCAAGGTTTCAGAATTGTAATAGAAAGTAGAATTGTGATATTTATAAAGTTGTGATACAGAATCACAGTGCAAACGGAGTGGCACCCAGGTCAGGTGGTATTTGTGATGGGACTCAGTAAACCAAATAAAATCATCACCACGTCACCTGTTCATAACAATGCAAAGCACAGTACAGGTGTTTTCTGTATCATCTTTCCTAAAACCAAAACCAGAAGTATCGCCACATCTGGGAGCGGCTTTTTTTTTCCATGAAAATTTTTAAACATCCTCCAGGATTTCACAGAACCAGGCTGCAAGATTTTAAAGATTGCCATTTTTCATAATCGATCACTTGAAATGCACAGGAAATCACCTGATTATCAACTAAAATTACAAAGAAAAACATATTCTAATATTCTTATATATAACCTTACCTTACTAAAATATTATTTTTATTATGAAAATAAATTTGATTCAATGATTTATTAAAAGTTCAAGTCGTTCTATTTTCTGCTTTAATATTATTATTATGTAATATTTATAAAATTCTGAGAAAAGCAGCTACAAAGACAATCTTGTTGTCTGTATCAAGTCATAATCTTGGAGTTAGTCATAGATCTCATGGAGAAATCATGTGGTCTTTTTTTTTTTTTTACATTTTTACAGTTACACACTGATGACTCTTACTGAAAAATTAATTTTGAATCTTTAAGATAGTTAAAAAAAAAAATTTTAATTCCTAATTTTCAGTGTTAAAAGTACATTTTATATTTTTGTTGGAAAAAATTAAGAAATATAAAAACGGCACTTATTGTTATAGTTGGACAATATTTAAATGCTTAAATTGTAAGAAACTAATAAATTAGATCACAAAACACTTTTCTGAGATAGTGTCGATGTCATGTTGTTGTTTTTTTTCATCAAAAATGTATATTTGAAAGCAGGTGATTTGATGTTAAAATGTTGTTCTGAATCTTTAAAAAAGTCTTCAAGAGTTATGACTTTAAATAGAGGTTTTTAATCATGATAGGGGATAATATTGTGAAAATATATGATATTTTTCTGTTGTCTTAGATAGAAAAGTATCAATAAAGTGCCAGGAGGGGAAAAAGTGAACCACTTATTCTAAATCATGCCGCTTGGTTTCATCTGCATTTTTGAAAGTACTTTTAGTAATATTACATTTCTGACACTGTAATACAATGTGTGATGATTAAGGCCTGGCTTACGTGCTTCCAGTTGCTGAGGCAGTGCAGGAGGACGTGGCCCTGAGCGTCCACGCTGCTGCTCCTGCTGTTGATCACCATGCTGCGTAGTGGGCACACGAGGCAGCGTGGTGGGTTCTGGGGGTGGGTCTCGTGGAGCCAGATGCACACTGGGATGTTGTACTGTACACCTTATGGGTCAACACACACGCATACAAACACACACACACACAAACACAATTCTGTGCTGCTTTGTGTTTAATCTCTGAATAATTTGTGTGTGATGGATGCTGAGGTTACCTTCGTAAAGCACGGGGACGGTGCCGCCCAAATGGACCAGCTTCTTCCTGTCATTGTTGGGGTAACCTGTACAAACAAACAAATATACAAGATTTACATGTAAAGAATAAACAAAAATGCGTTCCATGTTTACATGCATCAAGTTAATGTTAACAAGCATGTGATAGATCTAGTTAATAATTATCAGATTATCACACATACAATATAACATGTTCTTTATTAGATTAAACAAACCATAAACATGGCTGCAATAAAGAAGGAATAAAAATTTCCTGTGAAAAAAAAAAAACAAAAACAAAAAAAAGAAAACACTTACAGTAATAATCCACGTAGAAGTGCAGGTCAGGAAACGCTGCCGTGACCTCTCTGACCTCTGCCAGGACGTCAGCTGGGTAGAAGTAGTTACACTGTCCGCAAACACAAAGCTCCAGCTGATAAACGTCCCGTCATTTATATATTCATTAACAAGAATGCCAATTATTGTCTTTTTTTTATTAAGACTGACAGAATTCATTAATCTCATCACTGTTAAACTTGGAATGTGTCTGAGGTACAAACTGAACGTTAATAAAGTATCTTAGTTAAAACAATTCAATGAGCTATAATAATACTTACTATACTATACTAACTTTTAATCAGTAACTGTATACTTTACACTTGATGATGACAAACTAAGTGAGCATAAACTTTTCAGAAGTCCTTTACAATAGTAAACTTTACAAATAATACTTAATAATGACAAACTCACTGACCGCAAATTTAACAAAGAGCGCTTTACAACTGTAAACCTTAAGAATATTACATGATGATGACAAATTTAGTGAAGGAAACTTTAAGAATAGTGCTAAACTTTGCATATAATACTTAATAATTACAAATTTAAAGACTAAACTTTAACTTTAAGAATAATACTTACTACAATTTTTTGCCTGTAAACTTTACAAATTGGGCTTATCAGCTTTAATTTTATAAATAATAGGTATTGACTACAAATTCAGCGATTGTACACATAGCAGGGATTGAAATCACCAGGGGTCATGATATAACGATATCTAGGCATGATTTGATTTGTATTGTGATTCTGTATGTATTACAATTTTATAAACATCATGACTCAAAATTTTGCACGAAAGAATGGCGATACATAACTGAGACAATTTTCCTCCTTCTTTAACAAATAGTGCTTAGCAACTGTCAAATTATAATCAGCTTCTCAGAGTTAATAAACTTTCTGACTGTAAACTTTATGGAATAGTGCTTAAAGACAGTAAAATTTGTGAACAATATTGACAAGTAACAAAATTAGTAACATATTGTTATAGATTATCCTTAGGGACCATATACATAGACTTGCACTTAAACTCATACTTACCAACCAAACGTTTTGCAAATTTAATTTTTATAAATATTGCTTAAGAATCAGAATTTTAGTGACTCTTTGCAAAAGGAACGTGTAAATAAATAAATAAATAAATGAATGAATGAATGATTGCTTCCAACCTTATACAGTATTTTGCACTAGTAAACTCTACAAACAGTACTAAGTAACCATACACTTTACAGATCATACTGAACATAAGTTAAGATAGTGAACTTTACAAATACGGATTAGTGATTGTAGACGTTTTTACAAATAATGTTTAGTAACTGTAAAGTTCATGCATACTGCTTAGTCTGCTTAGTCATAAATTTACTAACCTTTTATTTTTATTTTATTTTTTTTACAAATAGCACTCAGGAACCCTGACCATAAAAACAGTGACCTTAAATTTTAGAAATTGTCTTCAAGGACCATAAACTACAAGAAATCCTTACCAGGCATAAATTTAGCATTTAACAACTGTATTTATTTTAGTTTATTTTAAGCAAATAATGCTTAGTGGCCATAACTTTAGTCACCTTAAACTTCCGAATAGCACTTATAACTGTAAATTATGTGAAAAATGTATATCTATCACACGTTTTTGTAAAAAGCTTCTAGCTAACATGAATATATTTAGCGCTGAAATAACTTTTATGTCACCTTTGTAGATTAAAATCTATCTGTTTCAGGATTAACCAAAACATTCTGTTCGTATTGTTATGTGCTTTTGTACTAGCTTTGGTCTAATCAGTTAGAGCCATCTATGTAACCAAAAATAATTTAACAGCCCTGTTAAAATTCATAGCTCAGGTTTACTCATCAGACTGGAAAATCTTGCTTCTGGAGACACGTGTCACCACTGTGAGTATTCATGTTCACAAAAAAAAAAAGAAAAACCTGTATCGTGACATTTGCACAAATGCTCCTCCATGGTTATTACAAAAAAACTAAAAGTATATTACAGTGGTACCTTGACATACAAGTTTTTTCTGTTTCAGAGACAAGTTCATATGCAAAACGCATTGTCCCATAAGGAATAATGTAAATGCAGATAATCCATTCCAGCCACCCAAAAATATTACCAACATTACTAATTTCCAACAATATAATCGTATTTCTTTGCATACAAAAACGATAAAAAATATTTGAAATTAAAATATGAAATAAATAGACATTAAACCTCACTTGACCTTTATTTACGATTGCTCTTGGCTTTAAAAATGAACCTTTTCTTCTTGCTACCGTCCTTTCTAACATTCTTGGAACTCATGGTGCTACGTCTTTACTAAATCTTGCACAAAATCCAAAACACACACACACACATATATATATATATAGTGTTTTTTTGTATATATAAAACTTTGCATCACTTGGCTTTCCACTGACACAAGTTTTAAAAGGCTCCAGGACGTACAAACAACTTAGCCGACGTTCGGCTCGGTTCCGTTCGCTCATATGCCAAAAATGTTTTGTATATTATATCTTATATGATTATTGGCTTATAAACAACCTCATAATTATAAACCACAATGTACTCGTCTTTTATATTTGCCACCGGGATATGACAGGGTATGTAAACTTTTGCACTAACTAGACACTTGGTGTGAAATAAATAACTATATAATAACTATATAACAAAAACAACCTGAAATAATGCAGTTTAATAAATGTGTTTTTGTACTTGATCAGATCTGTTATTTGAGCTCAGAGGCCGGTTTGGTCCTTTTTAGAGGTGGAGCTGCCACCCTGTGCCACCCCTCAGGCCACGCCCCCTGAACTCCCATATTATTAGTAGTAGTAAACACACACTCCTACACGTACACACAGGGCATTAATGACACTCCTGCTAAATTGTTTCGTTAAGCAAATACTCCCTGCATTTTATTTATTCACTGTTTTTTGTTGTTGTTATATAAACATAAACAACACGGCTAAGAAGCTACGCAGGATGTTAGTTAGCTAACCAGCTAGCCTAGCCTGCTAAACAGTTACCTCTGCTAGCGTTTTAAACTCCGACTCCGCAGTCACCCGAGTCATTCTCACACTCCAGTGTTTATCCTTAAACACCGTGAGTCAGTTCACACCGCTGTCACGGACTGTCCGGGCCAAACTTCACCGCCACAACTTCCCTCATTGCGCCAAGTTTGCAGCGACGCTTTTCCGCCACCGGAGCCGTAAAGCGAAACCGCAACCTTACTAGCATACTCGGTAGTACGAGGCGTTGTGACGCTGGGCACTATTTATACACACTAAACTAGTACGGAAGTACGCGGGTTTCTGGGAACCCTTGTTTGTACGTACGGCGACGCAGATTTGTAGATCTACAAGTAATACGCAAGCATGATGCTCACGTTAACTTCCGGGTACACGTAGTGTGTGATTAGTGAAACTGATCAGCAGGGAAATAAACCCGCCCACTGTTATAGGATATGTGTAATAATAATAATAATAATAATAATAATATGTCTAACATATTTAATTAATGCATATTTAATAAAATGCATATTAATGAAGGAATTAACACAAGCTACATTATTACATAATTACTATTATTACATGATAATAATACTACTAATAATAATTATTATAATTGTTGTTATTATTATTTTGTTCTTCTTGATGATGATGGTTATGATGTTACTACCATATAATAATAATAATAATAATAATAATAATAACATGGAGAAGAAGAAATTAAATAATTATTATAATTCTTATAATTATTTTGGTATTTTTTTGTTGATGATGATGATGATGATGATGATACTATCAAATAATTATTTCTTCTCCTGCGCCTTCTTCTTTTTTTTCTTCTTCTTACTATTATTCAAGATTCAAGATTCAAAGAACTTTATTAATCCCAGAGGGAAATTGCTTTGTCTTGGTCATACAGTTGCATTGATTAATTAAAAAAAAAAAAAAAAAAAATTATTATTATCATTATTATTTTGGTATTAACATAGCTTGTATTGGCAGATGCCCTCATCCAGAGCGACCTACATTTTATCTAATTTTTATCAATTGAGGGTTAAGTGCCTTGATCAAAGCCTCAACAGTGGCAACTTGATGGTGCTGGGATTTGAACCTGCGGCCTTTCGATTCATTGTTCAATGCCATATTGCCATATAATAATAGTAGTAATAATACATGGGATAATGTATTAAAAGACAGAAAAACATAAAATTATATAATTTATCAAATTGGTCATTTTTCTTTGCAGAGGTCAAACTTTTGCAATCCTGCAACAAATAAAGACAGCAGGGGGCAGTATAGGTCTTAACATCAAGCTGCAATTTTTTTTACCTTGTTTTATGTTTTTCAGGTCTTCATTGGCATAGTTGATGGAACATAATGAAGATGGGGGTTAAATGTGGCGTGGAGGTCATCAGACACGTACACGCCTTGTGTATAATTCAAAGCATTCCGTGTTTTCCATCCGGCAATACCTGAACAAAGCCTGAGGCTCAGAAAGAAACAGATTGGGGTAAAAAAAAAAAAAAGCTAAATTCTTATATATTGTATCTATAGTTTCTATAGAAAGGAAAAGAAGACAACTATCATGAAGGTGAAACCAGGGTAATCTTTCACATCTGTGTGTGTGTGTGTGTGTGTGTTCTTGGGTTTCAGCAGAGATATTAGGAGAGGAGTGACACAGTGTGCTGCCATGATAATGATTCTCAAGTTTATCTGCACAAGACAGAGCTCTTAATATGGGCTTTAAAGATTTCCCACAGACGATGAGCAACAGAGATAGAATTCTTTGTCATGATATAAATGACTGTTCTAATTATTCACTTCCCCGGATCAGCAGATATATCTCATCATATGTCTGTTTTTAATCTAAATGAAGGCATCCTTCACAGAATATGATACCTAAATGAAATACGAGTCTCCATCAACCGACAAGCAATTAAAATTCTATTCGGACAAGACGGGAACGATTGAGGGATTAAACCTCAACACCTCCATGCAATCCGATACGGCACAGGTTTGGTTCTGAAGGCGGCGATTTGATGTTTGACGATACAGCTGAATCCGAATCTGGGTCAGGTCTATTGTTGAGTTACAATATTGATGATGAAAAGTATGAGAGTTGCATGAAAGACAGTCTGCTGCGGTGTTAACACATTGTTCAACATCAATACATCGATCAATATAATATCGCTCAGCACTTTTTAGGAAGAAGTGCTACTTTTACACATTAGGTAATTCTGTGCTGAACAATCAATCAGACATCACTGTTTAACTGCAAACGCCACATAGAATTAGAATGATGAGGGGTGTTCGAGTCAAACCGGGACTTGTGGTTCACCAAATTTCCCGTTTAAAATTAAAAAAGATTAGCATTTAAAGAAGACTTCAACAGTATGATGATGAGATTCTTAGCCACAATAAAACAATTAAAGGTTTTCAGCAAGGGGAACGCCTGATCCTTGAAAATCGATAAATAAAAAAACAATTCAAATTAGTTGCTGAAGAGACGCGTCAGTCTGTGGGAACTGTACACACAATCATTCACCAGCACCACTTGCACGTTACAGGATCTCATTCGGGAGTTATTGCCCCGTCCTCCATACAGTCCTGACCAAAGCCATTTCCACATGTTTGGGCCATTAAAGGAGTTCCTGGGAGGCCGGTGATTCAGACATGAATTAGACAGTTCATGGTTTTGGTGTACTGAGAAAACTTTCTACCTTGATGGTATCCAAGCACCAGTGAAACTAATGCTGGAATAATGCATTAGTGTAGCAAGGGCTTTATATATGCTTTAGTTAATTTATTTTATTTTTATGTGTTCTGCACAATCAAAAGTCCCGGTTTGACTTGAACACCCTTTGTACCTATCAGTGGCTGATTTAAAAAAATATATATCTCTGAAAGCAGCCTTGGTATTGACGTTTCTCGATAGTTTAATCTTTATACGAATGAGATTAATGTCTATGGCGTCCCGCTGACCGCCTGTACTCACTTCATCATATACCGTTAGCCTTAATAGTGTTTCAGTAGCCTTAAATAAGCACTCAAAGTCATGGCTCGGTTCAACTTTTTCCAAAAGTAATAAAAGTTTAGACGATACGTCAGTCGCCGTGCCTCGTATTTAGTCGCATAAATCCCCACCCTGCATTTTTTAATTAAGTATTTTATTTCTCATGTTTACACACCATCCATCATTTTCTTGCTGCTTTGAAAAGAATATTGCATCAGATTGGAAAGCCTTCAGGGTAAGTTCTGTTCCTCAAGTCTGTCCTTGTGTTAGTCCGGTCTCTTGGGCATCTGAGGTCTCATCTAATAAGTTTCAGACATCTAATAAAGCATCGGAGCGGCCCTTAAGACGGCGACAGGGACGCGAGCGCTAGACTTGCTTGTGCTCCTCTGAGCGCGTTGAAGCTCGGGGCAGCGAGATGATGTCCCGAACTGTTGCTGCCAAACAAGCCTGCAGATCTACAGTAGTAGAAACGCACTGGTCTTGAACCTCCCTGATGTTGTATTTGTAAGTATTGACATAGTTTTTTGGATGGTTACACACCTGCTAAGGTGCTTCACGCTGACTGTCAGACCGAACGGCTGCATGACGAGATGATGCAACTGAACAGAAACCCGATGTTGGCGCCGGTTGTACTTTTGAGGATGTTTAAGATCGTTTCAGACGTGTATTTCTAATTCTGTTTTTTTTTTTTCCTTTCTTTCTTTCTTGTGTAACAAACACAAGAATCTAAAGACACATCTGATGACATTTACAGATGCCCAGGCAAATGTTAGAAAGGACTCTGAAGTGCAACGAAATTGATTTCGATATCGATTTAGGGCAGCAAGAGGAGAAAGCTTTATGATTCACTCAAATGCTAGAACAAACCAAGAGCAATGAGAAACAAGGAAATGGGCAAGTTTAATTCTTTCTTTCCCCCTTTGTTACTCCTCTCGCTCTTTGACTATTTCTCTCGGATGACCGGCAAATGTCAATTATTAAATGATTTGTCATATTAATTATTAACACAAAACTCCTTCACACATTAACATTTGTGATATTTCCAGCACAAAATAATGCATATGGTGCATCTTTTGGAAAGTAACAGATTAAATCTGTCCTAATGCCTTTCCAATATGATCTGCTGTACCGAGACCAGCAAGTGAGCAAACCAAGAGCAAACAGAAACCTCAGATTCTGCCAGGATCTGTAACTCAGCATGGGCAGCCGGGTCATCTCTGGCACACACTAGAGACGAGTTACGTACAGTATAAGTGTGTGTCTATATATATATACTGTATATATGATTTGTTTCTACATTGTAAAATACTGAAGGCGTTTATCTAAAATACACAATAATCTCCTTTGAACAGTTGATATTGAGATGTTTCTGCAACTTCTGCTCTGTAAAGCCTGATAACGGCTCTAATCTGAGGTGCTGGTTGTTAATCGGTGATTTCTGAGGCTGGTGA
>JAQMYJ010000018.1:3202615-3213282 GCA_030014305.1 Clarias laeviceps | reverse complement strand
CAAGTGAAAATGAGCCGTGAAAGTGAGGCCGAAAATGAGCTTCCCCTATTTGACAGACCAGTAGCCGCCACTGATAATAGGTTATTGACAAATTTAATGATTAGTGACTGGTTACTGGAAACAATAGTGATCAGTGATTGGCTGATGCGAACAACAGAATTCACTGATTAGTTGTTGGGAACAATGTTGAACAGTTTCTTTTCCTTGGGAGCAACTGTGATCAGCGATTGGTTATTGGGAAATTTAGTGATCAGTGATTGGTTGTTGAGAACAACAGTAATCAGTGATTGATTGCTGGAAACAATCAACGATTGGCCACTGGGAGCAATGGGTGACTGGTTGGTTGCTCAGAAAAATAATGATTAATAATCGAGAGAAATGACGATCAGTGATTGTTTAAAATTTTATTGATTAGTGATTGGTTGCTGAGATCAATTAAGGAATTGGTTGTTGGGAACAATAGTGATCAGTGATTTGTTATTGGGAAATCAGTGATTGGTTGTTGAGAGCAACAGTAATCAGTGATTGATTGCTGGGAACAGCAGAGATTGGCCACTTTGAGCAATGTCGGTGATTGGCTGCTGCGAACAACAGTATTCAGTGATCAGTTATTGGTTTTTGGTAAATTCAGTGATGAGTGATTGGTCATTGAGAACAACAGTGATCAATGATTGGCCACTTGGAGCAATGGGCATCATTGATTGGTTGTTGGGAACAATAGTGATCAGTGATTGGTCATTGAGAAAAACAATAATAAGTCATTGGTGCGGGGTGGGCGGGGGGTGATCAGTGATTGTTTGAAATGATATTGATTATTTATTTCTCTGAAATCAATTAAGGAATTGGATGTTGGGAACAATGGTGATCGGTGATTGGCTGCTGCGAACAACAGTATTCAGAGATCAGTGATTGATTATTGGTAAATTCAGAGATGAGTGATTGGTCATTGAGAACAACAGTGATCAATGATTGGCCACTTGGAGCAATGGGGGATCATTGATTGGATGGTGGAAACAATAGTGATAAGTGATTGGTTGCAGAGATCAATCAAGGAATTGGTCACTGGGAACAATGGTAATCAGTAATTGGTTGTTGGGAAAAACAGTGATCAGTAAATTGTGATGATAAGTTACTGTCCAAAGTGATCCGTTGTTGGGACACTAGTTCATGAAATTTATTTGAGTTTGCTCACTGGTGATGATTTTTCACCATTTCTTTTTTTTTTTTTTTTATAAAGTTGCTAAAAGGTTTGAAGAAAGACAGCAAATCTAGCAACTCGAACTCAGTTGGTGACACCGACCACGTCTGACACTGACTCCTTCAGCAAATGCAAAATAGTGAGAAAGTAACAGGATTTTTACTGTATTTTCTCACAAAATCCTAAAAGAAGCTAACCTTGCACCTGACCCTAACTTTAACTGTTTCTGAAAGTCCTCTATTCTTGCCGCTTTCGCAATTGGGAAACTAAGTTGACTGACGACTAAAAACCACACTTTACAGAACCTCAGGCAGCTCTTTTCCACGAACGTCGTTGCCTAAATCACCGCTATTGGATTTTTTTCCCCATTTCTCCTGTAAGAAAGCTTTGTGGAGTCTCTCAGTGTGAAGTGTGCATCACCTGGCTGGAGTATAATAGCTCACTCTATCGATAGCGTGCGAGTGTGTGTCTAGCGCACATTGTGCCACTGCCCTACTTCCAGACAATAGAAGCACACTTCATTACCCTGGTGCTCTGTGCACTTTACTCTGGAGGCGGTGCAGAATCATCAGGCTCACAAAAATGGAGAGCACTCGCCCCAGCTGCGTTTTAAGACCGCAGAGAGAGAAAGAGAGAAAGAAAGAGATCGACAGAAGAGGCACCGCAGCTTTTGCTATGCAGCTTCTTGGTCTGGCAGCACAACCCTGATGGCGAGTTCAAAGCGACCGTCGTTGCCTGACAGCCCATTTAAAAACCTCAGCGAGGCTTAGCGGTGAAGACATTAATAGTAGCTAAGTGCCTTTGTCAAATACACACACATGCACGCTCGTCCACATGAAAGTCGAGGCGTAACACACACTCTGCCTGAAAGGATATGAATGTCCCATGGACCTTTAAATTAGTGGGAACATAAGTCTTAGACTGAAGTGCAAAGTGAAGCTAATGGTCTCGACCAAAGAGATGTAATTAAAACCTGATATTGGGTGGAGGGCTTTTGGCAGCCAGGGTGGAACGTGAGGTCGGATCTTACCAGATGGGGGGAAAATTGTAAACCCTAACTAATAAAGAGCAGAGAAAAAAACAAACATCTTTGCCGTCTCATTCCTGATGGAAGAAACATATTTAGCTGTGGATTCACCCAGACATTTATTGTTTCCTTCACTTTTCTCCAAGATTTAGAAATAAACATGTAATAAATCAAACCCTATGTCTAGATAAGGGAGTTCAAGCATGTGCATCCAGGCCTGACTTTGTGCACGTTTGTGTGTTTATCCAACAAGAGTATGTTTTATTGGGCCTTTGATCCAAAAGGGGGCTTGTCAGATCCACTCAAGTCCAGCACTGGGGTCTGTGTAATGGGGTTTGTCATCTGCTAATGATCGTGCACAGTCGTGATCCGCCAGAGGTTCAGAAAGACCACGCGGACAGAAAGGAGATCCATAATGATTTGCAGCCGGGTAATGAGTGCTGGTGGGCAGCCCTGGGCCGCGCTAGCTGTTTACACCATGGGGGTGGATGGAGGAGCGGAGACGCCCTGGTGAAACTCCGGACTGCCACAGCGCATTTAGCATCAGGCCCTCAGCAGCAGTCCATCTGCAACCGTGCATTAACTCTTCCAGGACTGAGTCTCTGAAAGCTTGCCGTTTTAGCATAAAGCCCTGCAGCACAGCATCGTTTTGAGTTGACCTGGTTTCCTCAACACTGACTTCTTCTTTCCTGATCGGAGGTTACACGTCCATCTGGATTTGCACCGTAAACGTGTCATTTACGTATTTTTCTTCTTTTTTCTTTTTGGCGCACATGTTGCGAAGAACTAGTTTCAATATACTGTATACATGAACCGGTTCCTGATTTTTGGATTTCGGATTCATCCATTCAGATGTGAAATATATCCAGATTTATGTCCCAATATATATATATATATATATATATCCCAAGTTATGAGCGATATTTGAGGTAGAGCGCTAAACTGTGCAGTTCTGTAGCATGGCTAGACTGATTGTGACTTAGAGCTAACAACCTCTGTAATCTTCCTGAAGGAGTTCTGGGGTTAGAGGGACAAAATGTCCAATAAGCAAGCCATTTATTAAATTGTTCTTTTCAGTACATGCTCAATCCTGTTCGGGGTTGCAGTAAAAGGTTGCCTTTTACAAATGTCTAATCTTCTAGCACAGCTAGCAGCACTGCTAGTTCTTACCGCTTCTAAATCTCCTAACACCTTATACTTGTTCCTCTGCACTCTTTTATATCTGGCACCCTATAGGATTTCTTAATTTGTCCCTCTGTGGGAAGCCTTGAACATTCTCTGTAGAGCCATTTCCCTCTCATAAAAGATGCCAAAGAAAACAATTTATTAAAAAAAAAAAAAAAAAAAGAATAGAAGTGTTAGCCATACAGAGACCTCATGAGAAAACCTTGTGGGTTGCATTTTTTCTAATTCCTTTTGTTACCACATCAGTTATTTTCCAATAACAGCACATTATAAAGCTCAGTACTTTTTTTTTCTTCTTGGTTTTATATAATGGTAGATTGCTAGCTCACTGGCCCAATGACCAATTAATTGATTAAAGGAGGACAGGTAACACTTTTTGTTTTATTTATATTAATGTTTAACATTAGGGAAAGAATAATTTTCTCTCTAAAAGCTTTATCTTAAAAAGTTACCCGACAAATCAGTGATACTGGAGACAGCCTTTGGCTAATCAGAACTGAACATCCAGCAGGACTGTGCTATTCATTTTATGCTCAGAAATACTAATTCATGCCCCGAAAAAAAACCCTCCATACTGTAGATGTGATAACCTGGTGATTCAGTACATTCAGGTCGTCAGCTGACTTCATTTTATTGCCCCATAACGTTGCTGAGTCTCGACCTGAGCAACTGAGACAACCCCAGATCATAACACTGTCTCCAGGAGCTTGGACAGTGGACACTATGCACGATCGCTTCATGCGCCTCCCTTCTCACCCTGACACGCCCATCACTCTGGAATAGGCTTAATCCGGACTCATCAGGTCACATGACCCTTTTCTCATCGCTCCAAAGTTCAATCCTTATGCTCGTTAGCAAATTCAAGCCTTTTTTTCTGAGTCTCACTAACAAATGTTTTTCTTATGGATACACAGATGTTTAGTCCCAATCCTGTGAGTTCTCATTGTATAAATGCTTTTACTTTGATTAGTATTTCTACTCAACATTGCAACCTCACCAAATGTTTAAGTGATTCCATAAAGTTCAGGGTTCAGCACCGTCCTTCCAGGTTTCAATAATGTCTTGTCACCCAATTTCAGTCATTTCAAATCTCCTTAGTTGTTTTCTTTGCCTTCTGATACAGCAATTTTCTTTTGTGCTGATATTGATGATGTAGCATATATATATATATGGTGGATACAATGCAAGCAGAGTGCAGACCTTTCATTTTCCATTAAAAAGAGAAGTTAGCAAAAAAATTGAATATTTTATCTTCGTATGATTAACATTTTTTTTTTTAATTACCAGTTTTTTGTTTCAGAGATGAGCCTGCTTTTATTGAAGCCCTTCCAGCAATTTAGGCTGAAAAGACAGAGATGCATTTTAATAACCATGCGCTCACCCTTATAGTAACGCAAAAAGCTTTATTTAAAAGAAAATGGTTACACTTCATGAATTCCCCCGTGGCGTATAAATTCTAAAACCATAATGGACATCGATTGGAACCATTTAAGCATTTTATCACCTCATTGTTTTTGCACGTCCATTGCATGGCAGAAATCCCCTCGCTTCAGCTCTCTATAGGTCTACATAATCCATTCTCCTTGTGCAGAGTGAGAAGGGTGGATTGATTTTGTAATCCATTTTAATTGGAGATGCTTTACCTCCTTAGGCTTTTGCGCCCGTGTCTCCATCATCACGCGTCCCTCTTCACTTAGGGGCCGAGAAGGAAAAGGTTAAGTAGACGGATATATGGACCAGACTGTTGTGTTTTGAATGCTTAATGCCGAAATGAGACGAGGACGTAAAGTGAGATCGGGGGTCTGAAGACCGAACGACGGAAACTATCGATTATATTTCAGGAAGTCTGATTGCGTCTGATAATTTGTTGGAGGTATAATGGTGCAGACTCAGCCCCATAACTTGTTTAGATTTTTCTTGTATATTTGCTTGCTCGTGGGTTGGCCTCGAATGGCCTGTGTCCAAATGCTAAAACAACTAGGCAGTCATCGGTATATTGGAAAATATTTGTTCAGGCAAATATCAACCAGCGCGCTATAATGATATGAAGAGCAACGAGACAGAGAGTTCTATTGATTCATTTATTTATTTTTGCATTTCCAGTCATTTAGAATTGGCTCTGCATAGGGTGACATTTGTCGAGGAAAAATAAAGTGGCTGACAAACAGAGGAGTAAATCCAAAACCGCTGTCAAGTGGATGACCTTCCCATAGAGGTCAGTGGGTCTCATGGGATTTGATAACGGTTAGGTCTTAAGGCCTGCTGTTTTCTGATGGGGGCAGACACGTCCGAGACATACATTACATTAACTTGTTAAAAAAATAGTAAAAATATGGACTTTTTAAATTCAAGGAGTCGGGGGAAATATATCATTAGACGTACCACAATAGTGCTAAGCTTAAACCATATTAAAATGCACCGAACGTTCCTGGTATAATGAAATGTTATCTGTACAAAAGAGGTACATTTATTAGTGTGGACAATACGAGCTCAAACACTAACGTCCCTTGTGAGTGACTGGAAGGTTCTTTGCACAAAGCCCAGGGCTGTTTTTTGGATGAAACGGACCACAGAAAGAATAAAAGCGAGCCGTTCCTATTAATACAAAGAGCACACTTGGATCAGAGCTCTCCAGGATTGGACAGGATCAGAGAAACCGAGACTGTGTTGCTGGCTCTCTTATGTTAGAAAAACTCCGGGTGGAAACCCTGTCACGTATCTTTAAGAAAAAAAACGAAAATAAATAAAATAAAACTGTATTGGTGTATATACGCCAAGCTTGTAAAGCATGCTCGGTATTACAAAAAGCGAACATGAAAAGAAACATGGAGGGGAAACGTGCAGCAGACAGATCCAGATGTTTTACATGTGCCAGCTTGTGATGTGGTTAAGGCAAGATCAGTCGGAATGAGGACCGAGGTTCAGATCGCAAGTTGATGATCAAAGATGTTCATGACTCCTGCAAATGCTTAACATTCTGTTGGGGATAAGATCTGACTCTTTTGTTACTCAAAGAAGCTCTACTCTTCCACAATCTTTCACAATCTGAGCTGCTAATTGGTGACCATTGAACAGAGAGAGGTCTTCAGGACAGGTCATGTTCTTTTTTACATTTAGTGTTCAAAAAAGATTATAAGCAGGAAAGCGTTAGAATTTCAGTTTTGGGGTGCCATTTAAACTGTTCCAAACAACATACCAGCACAAAACTAAACGCTTGTAATGGTTTATTTATTTAAAGTTACCACTTATGGCATACACTATAAACTCTGAACAAATACAGTGATTTTAAACAAACCATGTTGTCGCCTGGTTCTCTAAAATGTGGAACAAGATTAGGAGTTTTTCAACCATTCTGTATTCTGACTTTAATTTCAGAATTGTGACTTTAAACTCAGAAGAAGATATAATTCTGAGACTATATCAGAATTTTGAGGTTAAAGTTGTAATGCTGAAATTAAAGTCAGAACTCTGGTATTAAACTCAGAATTCTGAGTTTCAAGTCAGAATTCTGAGATTGAAGTAATAATTCTGAAATCAAAGTCAGAATTTTTACATTGAAATCATAGTTCTGAAATTAAAGTCAGAATTTTGAGTTTAAAGTCAGAATTCTGAGTTTAAAATCAGAATTTTAAGATTAAATTCATAATTCTGAAATTAAAGTCAAAATTCTGAGATTAAAGTCAGAATTTTGAGAAAAAAAAGTCAAAGCTCAATATAATTTTCTATGTTGGCCCCAATTCTCTTCCATACTAAACAAACAAGAGAAGATAAAATAAATAAATAAATAAATAAATTAATTAATTAATAAAGAAAACTTTCTCCATTTCCTCCACAGTCTCAGGTCTGAGGAGCTGCATTCAGCTAAATACTTGACATAAATGCGGGTGACAGCAAAAGATCTGCTTTAGATGCTGCACTGGTTCCTGTTCAGGAAACTAAAGGATATAAAACAATTACTTGTAAAAGTACTTGCATTCAGACCATGGTTCACTAGTTGGCAGCTCCTCCTCTAAATCATACAAAAACAGAGCAACAGACATTGTATTTTAATTCGATTCAATTCAGTAGCACTTTTAAGAATGGACATTGTCACAAACACACAACACACGTTTTATATTTAAACATTATCAATGCATTATCAATGCAGTCCATGCAGATCCGTGCCCCAGCCCCTAATTTTAACCTGCTGTAATTTTCGAGACACGACTTACTGTACTATGAATTTGCATCCTGACTCGGTGTCGATAATGCACTTACAGCTCGAAAAAGAAAGCGTGTGAGAAAGAGTGTGATCACAAAGTCACACATTTGACTTCTGAGAGCATAAGGATATATTTAAAGTTCGAAGCTCAACATGTGTTGGGGGAAATGAAACGCTCCGGTTTGGTAAATTCCTCAGCCCTTATGTGGTATCATGTGGCTTCTTCCCACAAAAGGAACGAGAAACTGAAAAGCGCTCCCTTCAATTATCATTAATGACCGTGCACTGTAGAGGCAAGGGCGGGAATGAATTAGATGGCCTATTTCATGTCTCATACTTGGCACTGCTTGCTTTCCTTGTATTTTTCATGTTTAACGATGAGTTATGCATGAATTGACATTGAGTTATGCATGAATTAAACGCAATGCTGCAGAATATATTAGTGCAATAAACTGTAGCTGCATTTGTATAATGATGCTTATGATGATCTACATTGCAATTTGTACAGTGTTTGTAACAGTTATTAATGGCGTATTGTTTATCCCAATGCGGATTCTCTAGGTCCTCATAATGTTCTAGCGAAACTGTAAACTACTTTATAATGTGTTTGTTTCACTAAGTTGTTAACAATACAACACTTCAGTAAATCTGACAAGTACAAAGGCCACACCTACTTCATTATGAATAAAAGTGCAAAGACACCCACTTCCCTGAGACCACACCTCCTAATAAACAAACACCACACCCATCTCACTAAGGCAACATCTTCTTCACTGTGACTAAAACTAAAAAGTACAAACACCACACCTACTTTAGTAAGGCCACACCTCCTTTTAAGGGACAGAAAAGTACAAAGACCACACCTCCTTCACTGGGACAGAAATGTACAACAACCACACCCACTTCACTAAGGCCACACCCACTTTTACGGAACTAGAAAGTACAAAGGCCACACCTCCTTTTAAGGGACAGAAAAGTACAAAGACAACACCCGTAAGGCCATACATACTTTTTTGGAACTGGAAAGTGCAAAGACCACACCTACTTTAGTAAGGCCACACCTCCTTTTAAGGGACAGAAAAGTACAAAGCCCTCACCTCCTTCACTGGGCTAGAAAAGTACAAAGCTCACACCTACTTCCGTAAGGCCACACCTCTTTCACTCAAACCCATTTCAAAGAAGCAATACCTCCTTCTCAGAAAAAAAAGGCCACACCTCCTTCTCTGGGCCTGGAAAGTACAAAGACTACAACCACTTCACTGAGACCAACTTTGATAGAGACCACAAGGCCAACACTGACAAGTACAAATGCAAAGCCACCTTCACAACTGACTGACAAGTAAAAAAGCCACGCCTCCTTCACAGGGACTGGCATGTACAAAGATCAGTCCATATCCCTGAAACTGGTATTGACAAAAGCCACACCTCCGTCTCAGACAGACACCAAAGCCACGCCTCCTTCGGAGTGACTGACATGTACCAATTCCATGACTTCTTCATAGACTGACAAGTATAAAGGTCTCATCTCATTCTATGAGACTGGCATGTACAAAGTTTACACCCACGCCACCTCATACTAAAAGAGCTGCACTTGAATCAATTTCATTTCCTTCCTGCAAATTCTATTGCGCAAATTCTTCCAATTCAAAATATCATAGAAGTGTTGCCTGGCCACCTGAAATGCTTCCATGGTCCCAGCAGCAGTCTTAGAACATTTTGTGTGTCCTACAAAAAAAAAAACAGTCTCCTTTTTGCCCTCCTAATCTCCTACATCTTTTCTGCCGAATAATAAACATGTAAGAATGGAATAAATATCAACTCCCCCTTCCCTGGGGTTGTAATCTGCTGAGTGTTGTATTAATTTAATAAATCTGCCCGCGACTCCCCCATGCACCTCGGCCGTGCTGACTCAGTCCAGCGCTCTCGCTCTCTTCGTGTTCTCGCCCTGCGTGACCTGGCTTTGAGGAGATTTAGAGCCTCGTGACTTTCAGCGAGCGCCGGCCGCGTTTCAATAACGCACCGCAGGTTCAGCAAGGCCTCGCTCTCCTCTTCCTTGCATGGGGGAGACGGTATCGCTGTGTAGCGGATTTAAAGCTCGCCGAGGACGGGAGTGTGTGAGAGCAGATGAATAGGTTTCCATTTTTATTTCTTTCCACCGTACAGAGGTATGACTTAGCGTTTCTTTAACAGACGGGGTTGCAGAGTCTGCATCTACTCATGCACGCCCGTGTGATGAATCGGCCATTTATTTTTATTTTTATTTACCTTATTTGGAGTTTATGCCCCAAAACAGTCTCACGCTTTGAATTCAGCCTCTGAACTGCAACACATTCAGATAAATATTTATTCGCTGCATGGTGCAGTTCAAGAACAAGCTAACCGCTATGTAGAACTTTTTGTTGACTTCACATGGCTGAGCTTAAGAAGATCTGACATGATGCTAATTATCTAGGGAGCAAAGCTGAAATGTAAATCCTGGACATCTGGAAAGCTAGTTAAACAGATAGTTGTTCATCGCGCTAGCTGATGTGATTAGCAGTAATTATACACAGTAGGCTTAGAAACATTATATTAACCCAGATGAAATTATGATACAGCCATTGCCGTGATAAAAATAATGCGTTACGTACTGAAATTTTTTTTAAGAGTTGTATTTCTAACAATCTCACTCACTCACATACACCCCAGTTTGGGTTGTTTTTAACCCAGCTGCTGGGTAAATATTGGACTAACTACATGCTGAGTTAATTTAACCCAGCAAAATGGGTTATTTGTTTAACCCAGCAAGATGGGTTAAATATTCAACCCAAATGCTGGTCATATTTAACTATAATGCTGGGTTAATTCTAGAGATGTTCCGATACCATTTTTCCCCTGCCGATACCGATTCCGATACTTGGGCTCAGGGTATCGGCCAATACCGAGTACTGATCCGATACCTGGGTGTGTATCTGTATATATAGCTGTAGATTCTACTAACCCTGTATTAATTGACAATTATTTTATGCTGTGCTTTAGATTTATCCCTTAATAAAACATGAACAAGTACATATAGT
>JAQMYJ010000018.1:3179889-3196486 GCA_030014305.1 Clarias laeviceps | reverse complement strand
TGGTAAATGTTAGAGGTGCGGATAGCTTCTGTGGCCTTTCTTTTTTTAATTCGCTTAAGTCGAATTTTGAATTCAGAGCATTTTTCACGAGATTAGAGGTAAAGATAAAGTCGGGTCATTCTTTTCACCTGAATTTAAGCTTTGCTTGAACTTAAGTGGCCTCTCGAAACTCTACGAAACGCTCGCAGCCTTCGAAATACCTGCCATTATAATGAAAATATATACTATTTTTCATTTTCATGCCAACACTGGTATAGGTATTGAATGAGATCCAAAGAAAGAATGAGGTGGAAACAAGACTGTTATGAATCCCTTGTGCTGTAATCCATAATTCATAGTTACAACCCATATGGAAATGGACTATACTGTGATATGTGTAATATATTCCTGTGTATAAATAGAATATAGAGGAGGAGGACTGTGCTCACTTCAAACAGACTCTGTGTGTGTGTGTGTGTGTGTGTGTGTGTCTGTGTGTGTGTGTAACCCTTGCACGCTTCAAATGCACAGAGACTCTTTATAATGCATACATTAACATCTGAAAATAAGTGGCACGCCGTGTGGCTCCTACAAGGATGGAATGAAACGGGGCACCAAAAAAAAAAAAAAAAAAGAAAAATAGAAAAATTCTACCAGTATGACACACCACGTTTGTTCAGAATGTAATTTAGCAATGTAATAATGGAGAGTTTTTTTTTTTTTATCATTCTTCTTTTTTTTTTAAAAAAAAAAAGAAAAAGATTGAAGCATTCCCCGTTCTTCTGAGATCTGTCATTGGCTTTCTTTCTTTCTTTCTTTCTTTCTTTTTCTTTCTGCATTCCACGTTATATTTTTGAACCCTGCCATTTCCGACGCAGCAGCAGCGCTTCGAGGCGTCGACTTGAAAAGAAGACACGCTCCGAGGTCGCAGCAGGCGTTTAAGCAGTTCGGAAATATCACACGCTGGCACCGAAGAAAACGCACGCCAGAGAAGAGCACTAAAGGTGACGAGGAGACTGTCTCCTGAGGGGGGAAAAATAACACAAACACAAAATATAATTTGTAAAAAAAATAAAATAAAATGTTGTGTGTCCTGCGAGGCTGGTGTTGAGTGGGTGTCTGAAAAGCAGCCAGATTAAAGATAAAGATTAGAGTTTTTTTTTTTTTTTCCCAAGTAGACAGAGAAGAAAAATGAAAGGCGGAGAGGAATAATAGGGGAAGCAGAACGAGTTGAATGATGATTGTTTAAAATTAGATTAGTGAAATAAATCTACGTTTCCTTCGCTTTAACTCGAATCGTGTGAGTTTTTCTATTTCTCTTAAGCACGATTCTCAAAATAGAGCAGCATCCTGAGATCGAAAATGTCACTTCATTGCCTTGTTTTTGATGGCAGATGAGACGCGTGACCTGTGCAGATGTTTAATTAGCGCAGCGTCTCCTGTTCGAAGGCGGTGATGAATACTCGACAAGGTCGGGATTTATCACTTTTCTTTTCATTTATCTTAAGTTTGCGCTGATTCATGAGAACTTCTCAAAGTAACTTTACGAACTTTCCGTCTGCAATTAATTGCTTGTTTTTTTATGGAAGAGGAATAAAAGCGATGACATCTATCAATTCCCCTCCCTCTTTTTTTTTTTTTTGCAGAACATCTTCGACACCTTGTGATTTGAGGATGATGAACGCGTGATACTGGACATAATTTTCCATTTAGGCTTGGCAAAGGAAATAGCGCTTGGCATGGAGCGAAAGCCTAATTGCCAAGACAAATTTCGCAATAAAGTACTTACATTAAATCTGACAATCTGTTACGCGTGTTTGTCGCCGGCAGTAAAAACATCACGATAGAGCAGTTTGTAATGAAAGCTGCCAAATGCAGATTGATTTGGAAAGGAAGTGACTTCTCTTCACCCTTTAACGACGTGGATTTTGAACGAAAAGTTTATTTTAAAAGAATCTAATGGCTTATAGACTGAGGAACTGAAGCCACATTAGGTGGGATTTGTCAATATTGAAGCAGATTTGTTAGATAATTTGTTAATTAGGTGGAATTTTTACTCATTAAATGTGGATCAATTTAGAGTTAGCATGGTTACTAGAGTGTTAGCAAAGTCGGCCATGACATTACTCATTTCACACACACACACACACACACACACACACACACACACACACACACACACACACACATGCATGCAAAAAAAAAAAAATCTTGTGAAAATGGTCAAATGTGTTGGAATGAACACTCATGAGGTTTAAGCTCTGGTATTAGCGTTAGCAACGGTTGCACCAAAACACACAATTAGCTGTTTGCAAAGCAACATGTAAGACAAATTTGTGCTCATCATCATTAATCAGGGAAGTCTGTCACTCATTGCTCATTAGTAAATCCTTATCCGGAACACACTGTGTGTGAAACAGAAAGGAAAGTTGGAGGACTTTCTTGAGCAGCGATCCATTTCCTATAGTCATCATCATGAAATTTTAATACAAAATTTTTTTAATAGCGCCACCTGCAGTACTGGAGCATGTGTCCAGTATAGCTAAGTGTACTTTCACAGGGTGCACTGAAAGTTGATGAAGGAACCGTCCCTTAACAAAATTGCACCATTCGGAACACCTTTCAACATCACTTCCTCAGTGCGTTACCATGGTAACATAAGCATCTCAGATGCCTGCTGCTGCTGCTGCTGTGGGAATTTCACACTACGGATATTAAATATAGAATATTTATTGAAACAAACATCTACTGTATGTGTATAACTTGTAAATCTCGTTCCCTACACCGCTCGCAGTTCCCTTTGAACTGAACATTTTTCGCTCCTTGCAGTTTGGAATCACACTTAACATGGCTGTGCCGGGAACTTTAGGCTGATCGGAACAAACCTTATGTGATGGCAAATATGAAACCCAGAGCAATCAGGTAGAAGTACAAGTGCTTTAAATACAATGTTCAAGTCATACCGAGACTTGGTGGTGAATGGAGAAGCCAAGCCGGTTCCACATGTTTGGATCCATTTTATTTGTTTGTTTGATTATATGATTGTTGTTTTTATATCATTTTAAAATTCTTTTTAAATATGTTTTTGCCCTTTGTTAGTCCATTTAATACTGCACTTTCTATTTTAATGCTGAATTTGTCTAGTTTATTTGATGATTATGGTATTTACCAGGTGTGTTCAAGTCAAAGCAGGAATTTTTCGATGCGAAAAATAACATGGATCCATCTTGGTCAGTTGTTCTTTTTATTTCAGTTAGTAAACTTTCTAACGCTATAACTTTTTGCTCCTGTGAGGTTAAATATAAAAATCCTCATACCTCAGGTCGTAGTAATCTCCGCAGATTATTATTACGGTAAACATCCATTTTTGTGTCTGCAGCAGTGAGTTATTTAAGTCGGGTCACTGGATACAGATGTGCGATTAAAGCTAAAAGAGGGTCAGAGTTGAAGAACGTTTCCATTCAAAACATACACACACATATCGATTTTTTTTTTCTCTTTTTTTTTTTATATCTTAAAACACCATGTGGGCATTATGCACACACACACACACAGACACACAGATGCATTCGACACATGCTGGATCTGACATATTGAAGCATGTGCACAGCAGGAGGAGTTCACTCTGATCCATCACACCTCAAAGAACAGAATTAAGGAGTAGAATAAAAAAAAGCAACACATCATACAAGTTTTTTTTTTTTTTTTTTTGTACCAAAGTAATATTATGACATTTTCCCATCCCATTGTTGATTCATTTTCTTCAACAGCAGCTCTAAAAGTGGTTCCAGTTCTCTAATCCGTGTCGCAGGTTTTTATTAACGCATTTTCTATAGTAAGAGCTCAATCTTAGGGACGTTGTCTCCTACAAGACGTTTACGGAAGGAGTCTCCAGAAGACAAGAGTTACAGTAACAATCAGACGTTTTGTGATTTCTTCTTTTCTTCTCTGTGCTACAGTACAACACAAAAGAAAGAGAATGAAATAAGTTTTTGCGCTGACGATAAATGGATATATTGCGGTTTCTTTTATAATAAATAATAAATCTCTGGACAATTGCAGTGGTATAAAAGAAATTAAATGTTTAAGGACACCCTGTAATGGGGGGAAAAAAAAAACCTTATTGGTGTGATAGCGACAGAAAGTAAAATTTTTTGACATATTTTAACTTAATAAATGAGCGAAGTCTTGATATACGAGTACTGTAGTATGTATATGTTTTGTCTGCCAAGTGTCACATGATCACAACTGAGCCGGTGGTTCCTCTCTCTCTTTCTCGCTCTGTGGAATTTTGGGTAATCGTCTCCCATGCTCAGTCTCAGTACACACTCTCATACAGTCAACATCGATGCGTGTGTGTACTGTTTACTAGAACATTGTGACCATGTGTGTGGTTTTTAAATTTTTGTGTCCAAGTGTAGTGACTGTTCTTTAGTAACTGTACTGCAACAACGGCCTCGTGAAGAAGAAAAAAGTAGGCTGTAGCAGTGCGGAAGATCAATCTGTTTAGAGAAGTGATTCCAGTAGTGTGTGTGTGTATGTGTGTGTGTGTGTGTGTGTGTGTGAAAATTGTCATCCTACACTGCTACTGCTTCTTCCCACGTCTAACACCAGTTCTTTTCTTTTTTTTTTTACTTTATATTTTGTATTTATAATTTTGATACATGATTTATAATATATTCATATATAAAAATATATGATTTTTTTTTTGTGGTGGAATAAATCACCTGAGTCCTGAGTGTCCATTATTTCTTATGAGGGAAATTTGCTTTGATATGCAAGTGCTTTGATATACAAGCACACTTCCGGAACACATGATGCTCGCAATCCAAGATATACCTGTATATATTTTGACTTGTGGCCAGACTTTTGACTTGTATGTGTATGAGCATTCAAGTCAAACCAGGACTTTTGATTGTGCAGAATATCAGAACACAGTTGAGAGTAAAAACTCCCTTTATTTTAATCCCCTGCTACACTAATGGTTTTGGATGCCATCTAATGCTAGGATACCATCAAGGTGAAAAGTTTTCTCAGTACGATGGAGCCATGACCAGACTGTCAGCTTCATGTTTGAAACACTGGCCTCCCAGGAACTCCTTTAACGGCCCAAACATGTGGAAAAGGACTGTACAGGGACGTGGCAATAACTCGCAGCCGAGTTCCTGTAATATGCAAGTGGTGCTGGTGAATAATTGTGTGTACAGTTCACACAGACAGATGCGTCTCTTCCATAACAAGTTATCTGTCGATATTAAAGGATCAGTTGTTCCACTCACTGAATGGTCACAGGAGCGACTGCAGTGGGCTCAGAGCCACCTCGGCCTGGATCATCATTCACAGATGTACAGCCTTCTTTAAAATGTTCGCACCATTCAAATGTTTTACTGCAGCTAAGAGTCTCATCACCGTACTGTGCTTGAAGTTTCCTTTAAATGTCAAACGCTTTCAAGTCTTTATTCACCAGAAATTGCATCACAATCCTATATGCACATCTATATGCACGACATACACTAAAGATCTTTTTGTCCTCCACTATTGTGTCGGCTTTAATTGGCTGTATTGTCTGCTTTGTGTTGTTGAGCGCATCACAACCCATTCAGTTCAACCTGTACATGGGAAACATTTTTTTTTTATCTGAGAGAAAAACAGGAAAAGAGGAAGAGGAGAAGAGAAGGTTGGCTCGAGAGTTCATCGCCGTGAGAGCCGTGACTAACAGGCACCGATCCCTCAAGGTGAAACTCACAGGCCAGGCTGCAGAGTGAAAGTGACAGGAGTGAGCACAGCCTTAAATCTGCTTTTCGCTTTAATTAGCCTCAAAAGGCTTGAGAGGGCAGCGGAGATGCCACACAAACAGGGACGGGCCGCCTTCTCCTTCCTGCGGGTTCCTGTCCGGCGCTCTGGCGTGAGCTCTGGCATGAGCACGCAACGCTACAGCTAACCTGTCACGTCTTAATGAGGAGACACATAGTAATGCAACATGTAGGATGAAAAAAAAGTGGACATGGTCATTAAAATGATATTAATTTCATTATCATTTTAAGTTATAAAAAGGACAAGGACACACTCACACACACGCGCGCGCACATGCACGCACGCAGAGAAAAAAAATAATAGCATGCTAATCTGGCTAATGATGAATGACCGCTCACAGGGAACTCAACCACTTAATGCTAATTGATATCTACTAACTTTCAAGCGTTGTTAGCATCGTTCCATTAATTCCTATAACACATTAGCATTTTATCTTCTCCGCCTCTCTTGCTTTGATCAATGTCATGCACTTACAAAATGACACGAATCGCTATAAAATGTAAGATTTATTTAATTCATTGCGCATGTGATAATTTCCTGGTTCAATCAATACAGGCTGAATACGACGCTGCAGCTCCAGATACTGTATCTGTATCATTCAGTGCTTCCACAAGCTTTTGCATCCCAATCGGATGAAAATTTAATCATCTTGTGGGAGATTTTTCTTATTGACAACCTATTATTGCATTACAAAATTACGTAACAAAGCAATAAAGTTAAGAAATTAATTCTCCGTAGGTTATTAAATGACCAGGTTGGGTATCTCACTGTTTAACCCAGAGTGAAGCACAGATGAGAAAATGGAAAAAGTGCTGTAGATCGGATAGATATGAAGGTTTGTCCTAAAATTCACTTCTAAACTATCTATTTCTATACAAAAAGAGACAACAAAAGACAACAGACAATAAAGTGCACGTGCAATGTGGAAACAAGAGCTACAGAACAAAGTAACACGACAACGTAACATGTTACAATACTTTTTTTCTTTTTAGTGATGAGGTATAAGTTGAGGTAGTGGAAAGAGGAACAGTAAACAGTAAAGAGTAATGCAATGACGTCCACCATTGGGACAATGTTCTTTTTGACAGTAAATTAGAACGACTTTGATTAAACGTTGAGAAGTTGTGGTTATGTTAAATGAACGACCCAAAAACAACATTGCAAATGCAACATCAAAAATGTTAACTTTGGATGCACATCATCTGAGCACATCCGCGGTCTCTGTATTTTCTAACCGGGTTTAGAATTCTGATCGGAAAATGGGAAGGTGCCTCATAAAGTAGATCCCCAATTACTCTACTGTAATATGTGACATCTCAGACTCTGAGCACATAAACAGTGTCATCAACAGAGCAACATCAACAGCACACGCCTCCTTGTGGTAAACAGTGCAGTGCTACAGTGCAGAAGCTGCTAGTGTTCAAATCCCACTCAGACCACTATTAAATTTGTTTCACACAAGAGTTTGTTCTGACCGAGCTATTCGACATTATCCCTATTCGGACGGGACTAGTTTTCCAAACGACGTTTGAGTTTGACGTTTGAGTCATTTCATGTACGCATTCGGACGGGACTAACATGTCCGTGTTTATTACGGAGGTAGGAATGTCTGTGTTTTACATGTGGGCGTTGCACAAGATCACATGTCCACATCTACATCATCCATTATTGGTGCGCAAACTTGAATACCGGCGCGCTAGTGATAGTACGGTAGCTCACGTTGACCAAAACACAAAAGAAAACGCGTTTTGGAAAAAAATTTTTTTCGACAATCGCATTCGGACGGGATTAGATTTCTCAGACGACCTCCGAGTTTGCTGAAAAACAGTAGGTAATTTGCTCTAGAATTTTTACAGAGGTCGTGTGAGAGAAAGACAGACATGGCAGATTCGGACGGGATTAAAATCACAAAGTACGTCTGTGAAACAGAAATTTCTCTAACAACCCCCTGTAAAACTAGTCCCGTCAGAATCGGGCTATTGTCGTAATAGACAGCTGGAAATGTTTAACAATACGTATCACTCGGCGTCCCAGGTGTTCTACAATCATTAATGACACTAACTGTGGGTCGCAGCCTGGGTGAGAGTAGAGCTGTACAGTCTGCAGTACTGAGGAGAGAGCAGCTGCCTGCCAAAACCAATGTTGTTCTAACATCCATAATTTTACCAAATTAACATCGTCAAACCAAACCAAAAATTTCCCACTGGCAATTATGTTGTAAAATGAGCAAAAACCTATTCGGATGCTTTACAACCCGGGAGATCAACCGTGCCGGCTATAACGTGAGAAAGAACCGAAGCCACATGACGCTTCATCTTCACAGCCTCCTTATAAGTGCAACTTTCTTCCACACCAAGTCCTATATTTGACCTCCGAACCCCCCGGTGAGCGCGGCTAGGGGCTGAGCACATGATCTCGAACTCCTAGCGCGAGCAGGAGGTGTCGAAGGAGTGTATTTCTTGGTCCTCACAGCTGCAGAGGAGAAAAGTGAGCCTGCTGAGGATTTGGAGCACCGGGGCCAGCAGCACCATCCCGCTAATCTCAGCAGTGTCCCTGCGGTGAGACGGTTGCCTGGTAACCAAGCGAGCACGGCAGCGCGGAAGCATGGCGTCCGGTAATTAGCCATTAGTTAATGAATCACATGAGCAACAAATAGATAGGAAAATAATGCCTTTTTTACATTTGCCTTTTCGATCTTCTTGAGAAGCGGATGCGGCTTACACTCCTACTCTGTGTTACATAACCGGAGATGGGGGTCAAAGGTTAATTGCGTCCAACTGGATTGATATGTAAGCTAAAATTAATTCAGATACTGTTTGGTATTTTTTTTCTCCTCATTAAGATAAGCGGTACTGCTACACGCTGAGCTGGTCATGACAGGCTAGTGTACAAGCATTACTTTTAATGATTTCTGCCTATAAATAAATATTGTTCATAACAGCATAAATATATGCAAATGACATTTGTAGTGTTATGTACAGTATATGACTAAGAAATTCACCAACAACTTTTGTAATTAATTCACATTTTATTTTGTAAAGTATTCACCTTCTTCTTCTTCTTTCATTCCAAAGTGGAAACGCAATTTCTGTGAACTCAGTTAAGAGCTTCGGTGTGTAACAGGAAAGTAGGTCAGGAGAGCTGCAGAAAACAATTTTGTCTAATAAAATTCTGCCATTTGTCTCCAGGGTTTTTGTCGTTTTACAAATGATGGGCTGTAACGTTCTGAAAGATCCACTGTGTCAGTGTTTAGGCAGGAAAAGGTCCCTGGTGATCTTCTGACCTGCCAGTTCAGACAAATAGAGGCTCCCTTTCAGGTCTCCATGTCATCTCGGGGAGTGTTTCCTTGCAACGACTTATTTACTGTATTTATTAATTTATTTATATCCCGAACTTTTATTCCTGTAAAGTTTCTTTATGAGAATGTCCATTGAAATTTACTTGAATTGAATAGAATTACTATACAATGGCGAGTCTGAGACGGGGTTTCGGAAACCACCTTAAAAAACCAAGCACTTTCATTTTATTCTGACAGAAATACATGGATAAGAAATACACAGAAAGGGGGCAACCAGATTACCTTCTGTGACTGAGGTGGAAAAATCATTATATTGATACAGATGGTATTAAGTTGAAAATGGTTCGATTGCCAACCGTGAGACACACAAGCACACACATACACACAGCATGCATGATGGCGTTGTCTGGTCTGTTTATTAACTGCATAGACAGAGTATTTAACCAAACACTTTGTGTCTCGTACATCTGTTACATCAAAGAACAAAAAAACTGAAAAAAAAAAAAAACATAAATGTGTTCCAGTTAAGTTCCAGGGAAAAACAAAGAGAGAGGAAGTTCTATAGATATTTGACTATAGGACGTATTGCCTTAGAAAGAAATTAGGATGAGCTTGAAAGGATTTAACATTATCTAGGAGAAATGTACGAGTACACTAACAGAGGGGGAACAAAGAAAGAGATGCCTGGTGAATTTAACACTGTCTAGAAAAGATATATGTAAAAAAAACTAAATAAAAACATGGAATTTTTTAATTGTTTTTAGAATAGATGATATTTTTGGAAGGTCGGTGGTTTGAACCCCAGTTCTGCCAGGTTGCCGCTGTTGGGCCCTTGAGCAAGGCCCTTAAACCTGTCTGCTCCAGGGGCTGTATCATGGCTGACCCTGTGACTGACCCCAGCCTAATAACAAGAAGCTGGGATATGCACATAATAATTGATTTCACTGTGCAGTAATCTATATGTGCTGAATAAATCAAAGTTGAACAAGATGTTTTTGATCATTTCGAAGGATTTTGGTACAGTCTGCAGTACTGGAAACATTGGAGAGCAACTGCCTGCCAAAACCCATATTATACAGTGATACCTCAGCATTGAAACAAACCGAACACCAGCTAAGTTGCACGAGCTGTTGAAAACAAAACGAGTTTACATATTTCTTTTGTGTGTGTGTGTGTATGTGTGTGTGTTTTAGCATTTTGTATAAGATTTAGTGAAGATATAGCACCATGCGTCTCAAAAATGTTAGCAAGGACAGTAGCAAGAAGAAAATGGAGCCACTTTCAGTTTGGTTTTTAAAGAAGCCGGTGCTGAGAGGAATCATCCATTCAAGTTAAGTGAGATTTAATGTCTATTTAATTTACATTTTACTTAATTTAAAAAGAAATGTCTTTTCTAAACATTTCAATTGTTTTTATATGCAAAAATATGATTATAGTGTTGGGAATTGGGAACATTGGTAATATTTTTGGGTTTGAACGGATTATCTGCATCTTATTGGAAAATGCGTTTTACAGAGATTTCGCTTTAAGAACTCGACTCGCCTCTGAAACTGATTAAATTCGTATGCTGAGGTACCAGTGTTATTGCTTCTAAGACATCCTGAATTGCCTCTTTCATTACTGCTAGTTAACGTGAGCGTGAACCAACATGCTAACGGGCTCATGGCTCACATCACTGATTTGTTCATGGCTAACACGAGCTACAGTTCAGCTTCAAACCCAAGTCTGAACCCCAAATCCCTCTCTAACCCTTGATCAAGAGCACTACTTGCTGTGTGGAACGAGGGATTGTACACTATAAGGAGCGCACTAGTTTTCTATTTAATGCTATATGGGAATTAATGACAAATAGCTGCAAGGATATTCTAAAGTGGAATAAGTGGAGATATGAACTTATGAGATTTACAGGACTGTCCACCACTACCATGGTCTATTCATTTTACCTTTTGGCTACAGTAGGAATTTAAAACTACATTCTCCACCGCTTACTGGTGCATAAAGGTGCATTTCGTAAAATAGATTAAAAAAATATTAAAATTATGTTAAATGATTAAAAACAGAGAACAAGTATTAAACTACATGGTGGCACGGTGGCTTAGTGGTTACTACTGCCACTTGCACCTCCAGTCCTGAGTTTGATTCCCGCATCGGGTCTGTGTGTGTGGAGTTTGCATGTTCTCCCCGTGCTTGGTGTGTTCCCTCTAGATACTCTGGTTTCCTCCCACAGTCCAAAAACCCGGCAGATTAGAGTAACTTGGAATCATACATAATTTGGTGTTCCCAAATTGCCCTGTAGTGTGTGAATGTGTGTGAATGTTGACTGGAGGTCCTATTACGGTTGTACAAATTAGTACAAATACAATGATCACCATTGGCCTCCACGGTCCCTAGTTGGACTACAGAGGTTTCTAGATGGCTAGATGGAACTACATATTTATATAGTACTATCTAGAGATATAAAAAGCAGCTAAGAAATTGCACTCAACAAATATTGCACATATAAAGCAGTGTGAGCTGCCGGTTTTACACACTGTAAAACTACAGTACTGTGCAAAAGTCTTGAGCCCCCCATTGCTTTATATTAAATAATGTAGATTAAATAAATAGGAACAAATATTTTTATTTTATGACAGGCTGAAAACAATTTTAAAAAGGGTTGTTTATGTACCAACTTCGGCAGCAACCTCACCGAGACTTTTGCACTGTATTGTTCATATTAAAATAGAAATAGTGAAAATATGAACACAAACTTATGAGATGCACAGGAGCAGCTGGTAAATTGCACGTGACAATATTACACATTATTTGTTGGATAACAGCTGTCTCATTTATGGATTAATTAATTGACATTTTACCTATTTTTTAGGAATTTGCAGTTAGAGGAGTACTGTCACAGAGCAGCGTTAGCATAGCAGTATTTCATCTATGGCTACGGTTTCAGTTTTTCTTTAAGCAGCAGAGAACATGACTGGTAGAGACAGAAAAAGATAAATAAATCGAGAAAGAAACTGAGTATCCTTTCATGCAAATGATGATAAACTATTCATTGATGTTGTTTGTTTCGAGTGTGCGACTGCTCCACCATGTTATTTGGATGTCTCATCGGTATTCACATCATCTAGACACAAACTTATGCATGCTCTCTCTCATGGAGCTATTGTGTGGCAGGTATTTAAAGCAGTGAAGATTGAACAGAAGTTTTCACACATCCCTCTCTCTCTCTCTCTGTCTCTTGGTTGTTTTCCTTCTCTACTGGCTCTGCATCAGCTCCATACAGTGGTGTCCCTCAAGGCTCAGTGCTCAGCCCTCTTCATTTCCCCCCTTTTGTATCTTCCCCTTGCCACCATCACAGACTGAATCTCAGACTTAGATCTCAATATGTCTACCAGACATGGACATCTCATCTTGAATAACATCATGATTTAAAGCTCAATCTGAAAAAAAAAAGAGCTGCTACATCTTTCTAAAAAATGCATTGCCTGGATATCAGTCAGTTTCACTCGAATCACAGAAGCTTAAATGAAAGATTTGTTCTATGTAATTCACTTACCTGAAACTAGCGTTTCTTTTTAAAAATTTTATTTGTAATGAAATCTTAAGATTACTTTTTTCTCCTGACATTGAGTTTGCACTTTCTGGTTAACAGTTTCCTACATCACCCACAATGCCATTTCACCTACTTTAGGTCTATCTTAAGAGATCGATGCAGCTGAGCTTTTAGTCTGTCCAACTCTCTGGACACTTTGCTAAAATGAATCAGTTTCCAGATCCTAACACTGTCATCATCTCATAGCCAAGTAGCGTGGATCATATACTGTAGCTGCATTGCATGCTGGGACTTTCAGTTTGGCATCTGCACCATCATCTCCACTCCACTAATTTTTACTCTGGTTTTCTCAAAAATATGCCATTTGGATTATAGGGAGTGGAAAAAGGGAAGCCTTTTGGTTTTATGTACTGACAGCAAGACATTACTTATGTTAGAGGCATCACTTACGAGGGTGTTCAAGTCAAACTGGGACTTTTGATTGTTTAGAATAAACAAAGACGGTTCTGAGAGTAAAATCTCCCTTTATTTCTCTACACCAGTGTTTCACTAGTGCTTGGATACCATCAAAGTTTTCTCAGTAAGCCAGAGCCATGATCGGACCTCCTGCTTCATGTCCGAAACGCTGGCCTCCCAGGAACTCCTTTAATGCCGCAAACATGTGGAAATGGCTTGGAGCGATACGTGGCAATAATTGATATGTGACAAGTTCCTGTAATGTGCAAGCGTTATTGGTGAGTGATTGTGTGTAGAATCTCTTCCGCAAGTTGGGAACAAGTGTCACTGGTTCCACCTGATGAATGTTCAGGACTACAGTGGAATCTGAGCCACCTGAGCCAGGATGTACGTCTTCCTTAAAATGTTTGCATCATTCAAATCTTTTACTGTAGCTAAAAATATGTTGTTTGAAGTCTTCTGTAAATGTGAATCGCCTTCATTTACCAAAAGTTTCATCACAAGTCCTGGTTTGACTTGAACACCCAATTGTATGTTAATTGTTATTGGAACTGTGCTAGAAGTAACAATGTCCTTGATGATGTTACATCATCTCTGCATGTATTCATATTACGCAGCTTCTTAATCACTTAACTCAACACCAAATCCAATCGCCACAAATAATCCAACATAGATGATTTACCAGATTTCAGGATGGTCCTTATAGCTGGTTTAGAATTTAACAGCTTGGAATGTTGTCAGCGTTTCCATGTTTATACACAAACTATGGATATAAAGCCCCAAACTGACCAGCAACTCAACAGTACAACCTCATCTTGGGACAGAAGCCTCCTGAAAGCCTCCAGTCTTTACTAGTCATCAATGAACTTCCCTAATCATCATAAGTGATCTTTGGTTCAATACAGTAATAAAATCCTTTGAATAAATATCATAACGATTTCCAGAGATTATACTGTACATGTGCGTGACAGTAGTCGTCTGCCTTAGATGACAAGCAGTATAATCTGAAGAACTGAAAGTAACCAAAAGGAAATTTTATGTCGGATTCTTGCTCAATCACATTTAATAAAAAGCAGTAGCGAGCCAGAGCAAGAAAAAAAAAAGAAAGAAAGACACGATAGATATGCAAAACAGGCAGAGACGAGGACGCATAATGAAGCCGCAGGAGGAGTCTGGGGAACGAGCGTCGACACGGAAATGACAGGCGGACCTCCCATCCTCACCGAGGAGGAGCAGGTAAGGCCGTGTGGGTGGGTGCAGTGCACGCTGGGGACGTGCCGGCGTTTCATCTGAGCTGACGTTTTGAGCCCACGCGAACAGCATTAACACACAGAGAGACGTCTGAAAGGACAGGGAATTAGCGGTGGAAATTTTGCCTTTGAACCGCACGCATCCCAAATGCTTCCAGTGCTACAGGATAAACATGTTATTATAATTGCATAATATCAGATGCAAACTACAGGTGAATTCAGCTATGTCGGGTTCATTAAAAAAGTTTCGTTACCAAAGTGCCAGCGACGTCGCTTATTCCAAAACATGTTGATTCATGAGAAGTTTGCCGCAATTAGCTCCTTGGTATTGTCAGTCTGGGGTACAGGAGCTGCCATGATAATGAAGGTCACAGAGTTGTAGCAGAACGGTGCGTTCCCGGCATTTCTGGAAAGCCAGTGTTGGTTTGATGAATGGTCCTTATTATAATTGCGACATTTGATATGTCTGCAGTAGAGTGCGCTTTATGTGCCGCTTGATTGGTCCGAGGTATCTTTTAAGGGACAAGAGACCTGCCTTTGTTGCTGCTGCTGCTGCTGCAAAAAAAAAAAAAAAAAATCCCGGCCATCATGCCAGGAGGCGCCGGCGCCATTCCGCACTCTTTGTAATTTAATGGTTTGGTGAACACAGCTTGCTCTCTTTTCTCGTACCTGCCTGACAACTCGACTCCTTTGTCGAGATAGAGACCTGGGTTTGCATGCGGAGCTTTCTGGGCTTGACAGCAAATTCTCTTTTTTGAGAAAACCCCTCCTCTGAGAGGCCTGCGCTATTGGGTGCAGGTCTCTTTCTGGGAGCCTAATAATGATTGAAGGCCCGTGAAAAACGACGGCTCATTAGAGCACCTCAGAAATGGGACGCGTTGCTGAGAAAAGGTTCGCATTTGTTGGAGAGGCGGCATAGTGTACAGCTAAAATTTAGGCTGCTGAAAAACACCCAGCGTGAGACACAGCATCAAAGCCGCGCTGCGGAGGATATCTCTCGAACCATCTTCCATTAAACTCACAGCACTTAACCCATTTCTCCTTAGCTCCTCTTGAGCAGTCTCTCCATCACACACTCTGCTTATTGGAGCTGAACGTGATTCAATCAGCGCCGCTGATGAACAAAAAGTCTTTTTTCACCCAAACGGAGCCGAGGCAAAAACAAAAGGATGAATGGAGCGAGAGCGAAGCGATGTTCCCGCTCCTCGGAGTGATATTTCTCGTCCAAATATTGCAGATATTCAAAAAGCCATGCTTTTACAGAAAAGGGCCGTAATCATAATCTTATTCACTTATGCATACAAACAATAGTCGCACATGTCATGTTTCAAAGCATGACTGCATCTGGTATTAATGGGATTAATTACAGGTTTTACATACAGTACAAGGGCTGTTCAAATTAAACCGGGACTTTTGATGTACAGAATAACAGGACAAGGTTCTGAGAGTAAAAATGTCATTTATGCTTCACTAATGCACTCAGTCCAGAGTTTCATTAGTGCTTGGATACTCTAGTCCACTGTAGTTGTTCTCGTGAACATCCAGCGAGTGAAACGCCTGAACTTTGAAAGTCTACATACTGTATAATTTGTCTCCAACATCTGTCTGTGGGAACTGTACACTCAATCATTCACCAACACCACTTGCATGTTACATTAACTCCCCTGGGAGGTATTGCGATATCCCTGTACAGTCCTGACTTCGCTCCAAGCCATTTCCTTATTAAGGAGTTCCTGGGAGGCCCGCGTTTCAGACATGAAGCAGGTAGTCCGATCATGGTTCTGATGTACCGAGAAAACTTCCTGCCAGCTCAAAAACGTACTGTATAATGGCAAAGACAAACATGTTTGAAAATATCATTTCAGAATGTGCAAAATTAACGTTTAGGATAAATCAAAGTTAATTTAGTTAAATCAAAGTTTAGGATGTCTTCCCAAAGTGGGAAAAATCTTCCTGAATAGAATAATTTTTTTTTAAATGGTACTTATTTTCTAGTTTATTTATCTTTTATTTTAAGGACAGTTTTACTAATTAAGAACAATTAGTCTAGAGAGCTTAAGAAGTGACGTAAAGGTAATTTCAATCTTAAAAAGAAAAAAAATAATAAATTAATTAACAAATAAACAAATAGAACAGCCATAGATTGACTGTCCATAAATGTGCACACTATGCATGAAAATACAAGGTGACACAGAATAACGGGAATTTTTGAAATGCGTATTGGTAGCCATTAGCAGGTGGTAGCACTGCGGG
>JAQMYJ010000018.1:3164472-3179789 GCA_030014305.1 Clarias laeviceps | reverse complement strand
ATGCCTTCAGTGAGAATCTACCATGTAAATGGTCATGAAAATAAAGAAAACACATTGACAGATAGATGAGAAGGTGTCCAAACTTTTGGCCTGTACTGTATCTGGACTTTTTTCTGTATGTGATGTAATTTTTACTTTAACATGTTACATTTTTTGATGAAAAACCTGCACTTTTACTCCTAACAATGTAAACAGAAACCTGTTCCTTTTCGGCTGATGATGACACAAAAGTGCACCGATTTCCTAAACCAAACATAAACGTTTACTCTGTCGCTTATACCATACCATATCATATCATGACCGAGCGTGGGACGGATCGGAACAGAACAATTCCAAGCAGTCAGTCAAGTTTAAAGCAATGACTAGCACAGATTGGTTAGCGCACCAAGGTGATTGATGGTTACCTAAGCAATAGATCCAGTCCACTTGGTCTCTGGGCTGCGGATTCTCTTGGCTTGTTTTTGAAGCATCTGGAAGAGGTGCATTTGTCATGTTAAGATTAGAAGTAATCTAACTAACTAACTAACTAACTAACTAACATTCAGAGCAAAAGACTTCTGAACACTTACACATCTAGTTTGTGTTTCATCTCAATAGCAATGTGGGTTTTTTTTATAACGAGCTCATAATTATAATGTTTTGGCATCAATTTCAATTGTGTTTAAAATATATTAAAAAACCGTTCATCATTAAATCAGTTTCTTTATGCAGTACTTGTACTTTTGTACTTAAAGTACTTCAACTGGAGCAAAAAATTTTAAGTGGTACTTCTATTTGTAGTGGAGTACATTTTTAGGCAGGAACTTTTACTTGACTATTACAGTAAGTTTGTATACTTCTGCCACCGCTGATATTCTTTATATCATACTGTATATGTCATTTTAATTTTTAAAATGTCTTGTCCTTTTAGGTTAAATCTTATTGCATCTCGTGCAAGAGCAAAAGACATTAATGTTATTTACTTCTTCATTCTGCAGTTTCCAACTTTTCATTCTTGGCAGATATAAAGTTAAGAGCTTGTCTCTAAACTTTTCTAATTTGAAAACCTTGTAGGTGTGTAATATGACTCTGAATACCAGGAACATTCACTGTAAATATTAATATTACCATCTGATCATTTGCTTTACACAAATTCGCATTTAGAAATGAGTGCAACACACAAAGCGATGAGTTTTTACACCTTAATCCCACGTTCTAATGTACTTCATTGTTCGTCTGGCTGTGGGCCTTTGTGGCTTCTTCTGAGCGCCGCTTTTACCAGCTCGTATTCGCCGCACTGTCTTTTCTTCCACGTAACTGAATCGATATCGCCCACATACTGCATGCATTCTTAAAACAACAATCAGCATGCTGTTACGAGCTCGATTGAATGTGAATCCTACAGCATTAAATGTTTAGCCGATAAAGTATTACAGCGAGCGAGGAGAAAAATCAATCCCTAGATGAATAACAGCCATAATAAGAGAGAAGCAAGGGGCCCAGGTAGATGAAATAAAACTAGGACAAAAAAAAGGTGCAGAATAAAATGGCATGTGGGTAAATCAGAGCCTGGCGCACAAGAGTGCAATCAGGGTGAGATCGTGAAGCTTTTCAGGCAAGTCTTTACTCAAAATCCTCCAATCATGAGTCTGGGAGACTTTACTGAAAAGTCTGGTCATGTGTTAGATGTGAAGGAGCATCGATACGATTCCTTTTTGATATGAAGTGGAAGAAGTGAAACGAGCAGATTAGTTCTTACTGTAACTATTCCATGTTTTACTTGTATATTCTATGGAATTAATGGAACGTATAGGCAAAATTTCGAGCTCTGTAGACTTTTTTATTTAAAAGAGATTACATAACGAATAAAAACACTGTAGTGAGGGAAAATGAAGCAGAAATGAAGTTGATTTTTTTTCTTTAACACCACATCAATCAATATACAGTACAGTAATAAAAATAAGGTTTATTTTCTACATTCCAGAACAATACTATATATTGCAACTCTATGAAATAAGACATATGGAATTAGATAATTAAGTAATATCAACAACAACAACAACAACAACAACAACAGTAGTCACACTGCTAAAAAATCTTAGCATCTTTGTAAGTTACATATCCTGTAATCTATCCAAGCCTAACTAGTATTTCTTAATATAAGATTACAGCAAATCAAATATAAAATTATTAAGCTTATTCTAGTCAAATGTTACCAAAACTGCAAGTGAAAAATGTCTTTTTTCTATTTTTTATTGATTTCTTGAATGAAGCAAAATTATCTGCCAATAGATTAAGACATTTTTCATTTGCAATTTTAATAAACTTTGAGTTTTATTATACACTGACCAGACATAACATTATGAACACCCACCTAATATTGAGGTGGTCTGTCTGCGCCCCGGAAACCCTAGCCATTACAACTTGGCCCTTCTCACTGTAGCTACATTTTCAATATCTCTTGGTGGTTGGATGTGTGTGGGATGTTTTAGGCAGCTAGTGAACCTTTTTTCCCCAAAGTTGATGTGTTGGAAGCAGAAAAAAATGGGCAAGCGAAAGGATTTAAATGACTTTGACAAGGACCAAACTGACTTCAAAGTCAGAGCGAATTCAAAACTGCAGAAAACCAGTGAACTGGCGACAGGGTCATGTGTGGTCAAGGATCACTGATGCACATGGGAGCGAAGGCTGGACCGTGTAGTCCAATCCAATAGAAGATCTGATGTAGATCAAATTGCTAAAAAGGTTAATGCTGCTTGTGATAGAAAGGTGTCATCATTATAATGAGGGACCTATTCAATATTAGGCAGGTGGTCATAATGTTATGGCTGATCGGTGTATATAAACATATTACGAAATTAATCATAGACAGACTGAAAAAAAGGTAGACGAAAAAAGACAAAAAGAAAGACAAAAAAAATGATATACAGTAGTATAGTATTATGTTTAGTGTGCAACTAAGGGTTTATTTTATTTGTTATTTTTTGGGTCTAATTTATTACTCTTTTCCTTTCTTCCTGGAAAATGACTGTAAGCAGGTATAAGCAAATTCCCTCTAATTAATAAAGCTATTTGAATCTTGAATCTTGAAAAGCACCCTATAAAAGGAGGTTAGTACAGTGTGTGTCCACCAGAGCTGAGTCGCTGCAGTGGCTGAGCTGCATTATTGTCTAGTAACTGCTTTAATGTAAATCAGTTGTTTTTATTTAATATGACAGGATTTTTAAAGCTCAATTTGGCTGAAAAGATTTAAACACAATTGTACAAAAGGATAAACAGAAGATAAATGAGGCCTGGTGTTTCTTCTGCCAGTGATGTGTTGGAAAATTGCTCCTCCTGCTACACTTTTCTGCTTTTGTGCTACAAGCGGCCACTTTGCAGAAGCGAAGGAATGCCCATTAGGGCATAGAACAAAAATCACAAAAAATGCATTTCTTTTTAATGGTTGTGGCATATGTGTGCTTGGTTTATATCCTGTTTAGAGGACATCCACTGATTTATACAGTACTATTTGTTCTTGGTGCACCATGTCTGTATTTTAGGATTCATTTTTTTCCTGGAGAAATATCTGTCCAAAGTCTCCTCGAGATTACACCGTGAAGATGATACTACATGAGAAATAAAGCACTGGAGATTATAAATGGTTCCCACACAGTAGGTTGTAGTGCTGTTCAGTAATGGCTATTCTGTGGCAAAGGCTCTCCTCGATGAGAATTCACCGCAGCCATCCGATAATGAGACACATTAATAAATGAAGGGAAGCAATCCTGTTGCATGACAGGATCGAGCTAGGCGGCATTTCACTTTTGAAAAATTTAACACCCGCTAAATCACTCCAGCGCTCAAGGCAGCTCATTAAAAGCGATGCTGTCCACCTTGCTCGCTCTCCTAATCAGCCAAACGCTGAACAAAAGAATGCCTGGATTGAGAAAGATCGGAAATAAAACTGATAAAAAATATAGCCGGAGGTAATTAAAGCTCCGCGCGATGCCGCTGCAGCCTTCAGGGAAATCAAGACTTTTATATATATATTTAAAAACCCACGCCAGTCTGAATATTCCAATGTGTCTGAGCATCAGAGATTTTGCAAGAATGCTGCAGGGTGTTGGATTGGCTAATCAAACAAGAACACCAATAATTATTGGGCTACTGTGCCAATTTTTGCCGGTACTTTTTCCTTCCTTTCTTGAGAAAAAAATTGAAAAGTTGTTGTTGTTGTTTTTTTTTTTTCTTAACAAGCCTGTCAGCTTGGTGTTATGTGTTGAGCCTCTTACATCTTGCTGGGTGCGAAAAAAGCCATCCTTTGTTAAAAATTCTCCTGTTGTTCCAAAGAAAAATAACAACGACCAATTCCGCCTTATCAGGTTTTTAGTTCGGAACTCAGATAAATGCAAGATTTACAAAACAAGACTTTTTCTAGTCTTAGTGGAGAAAGTAGATCGACCTTCCTGGGGTTAAACGAGAGGAAGGGGGAAAGTGCTATCCACCCACTTCTGCATATACAAGCATGTGTACTGTATGTTGACCGATGATACCCCACCAGCATGGTTCAATTCTCTCACTCACTCACTCATCGTCTATATACCGCTTTATCCGGTATTCAGGGTCGCGGGAGCCTGGAGCCTATCCCAGGAGGGCGCGAGGCGGGGTACATCCTGGACAGGGTGCCAATCCATCGCAGGGCGCACACACATACACTCACACTATGGGCAATTTAAGAATGCAAATTAGCCTAATGTGCATGTCTTTGGACTGTGGGAAGAAACCCACCAAACATGGGAATCGAACCCGGACCCTGGAGGTGCAAGGCGACAGTGCTAACCACTACACCATCAATTCAATTTAATTTGTATACCACCTTTTTTAACAAAAAAAAATGTACTCTAACAAAATAATGCAGTATTTTAGTTAATTAATTAAAAGAATAAAAATGTCATGGCCAGTTTTTCTCTCTCGACTTCCATACAGGGATAGCCATCATCAGAATTTGATCTCTTAATGATCTCTTGATAATTGTGCAAAAAGTGCTTACAGTTGATATTAAGATATTAAAAATACCTACATTTTGAACGAAGGTAACTGTTTTGTACAATAAAATGACAATCAATGACTGAGTGATATGATAAATTAGAATTATTGTAACCAAGTTGATCTAATAACAGCATTTGATTCATTACTGTTAGACAAAAAAATGTCATTTTTTAAAAATTATTAAATAAAGAATTATTCTTTATTAATTTATAGTTACATTTAACTTCCATGAAAAAGTTAGTTGCTGTTCTGACTTGCATTATAACTGTTATAAGTTGTTTTCCAATCAGCGTTTCTTTATTATATTTCTTTTTGAAGTTATAGGGGGAAAAGCTTTTAAAAATGATTACACCCGTATTCACAAAGCTTCTTAAGCCTAAAAGTTGCTCCTATTGCCGAAATTCTTCGAAAATTCTTAGATTTATGACATTTTCTTAGAATTTCTCCTTAAATTTAGGACTAAATCTTAGTAAAGACACAAGTAATAAAATTAGTATGGTATATAAATGGAAGAATTCAAATATAGTAACTACTGTGTGGAAATTGGTTGCTTTAAAAGTAGACACATTTTCAACATTTGGATGTTTTAGTTAACTTTAAGAAATTTAGCCTATAACACAAACTTTGCATAACATAGCCTGCATTTATTATTATTATAATACAATTACTTTATGTACAAACATTATGATTTCACTGTCTGTTCTATCATATACAGTATTATATTTTCACATAGAGCGCATTTCAAGACCTTTACAGAGGTCAAAGGTTATTTTTTTTTTTATCAATAAATCACAGTCCCCGAATTGCTGCATTATCCCTAGCAATGAGGTCAACCGCACCTCCTCACTAAGATAAAGGTTTTTGTACTTTCCTTACTCAGAGTTGCTCTGAGAAGTTTCCTAAATCACTTTTAGTCTAGGACTCTTTTAGATAGGAGCTCTCTGAGAGAATTCTAAGGAGCTTAGTGAATGCGGCCCTGGAGTTTTCTTCCATAAATTTTTTTTTAATCTTTAATTAAAAAAAAAAGTATGTAAAATTTTATCATATGTATTTTAGCAAATGTCATCCAAATCTTTTTGAATGCTTTGATGTTATGGAAACAATAACATATAAGGACAACCATGCTAATAAGCATTACTGTGCAAAAGTCTTAGGCACATGCAAATAAATGTAGACCAAGGATGTCTAGCAAAGCATATAAAGCCCGAAACAGTAATTCATGAAACAAAGTTAGTATTTGGTGTGAGTTCTTTCAGGACCTTTTAGTCTCAGGTACAATTTGTTTAAAATAACAAAGTTTTACTGAGTATCCTGCAGAACCACTCACAGTTCTTAGATCTTTTTTTTTTTTTTGCATGCAAAACCCAGCAACTTTCATTCTTGTTTTTGTCCCCCCCCTAAAACATAGTTTCATATATAATGTACTGCTTTCTCTTCTGGCTTCCAAATATTTTTTTGTAACTTTCAATTTCGTGGTGTAAAAAATCAGGTGTTTGGAAAATCAGAAAAGTTTTTGTACTGACTCAATAATGAAGTCATAAATAATAAAAAAAAAACTATATAACAGTCTGAACTCAAAAAAACACAGATACTTTGGCACAGCACTGTAAATAAAATTTTGGTATTCGGTCTGCGGTGTATATATCAGTTAAATAAGATTTCCTTAACCTACAGTATATGTTAGACTTCGATTGGGAAATGTGACAAACTGTTGCATGGCATGATCATCCCCACGATCGCATCAGCGATGTCGAGTTCTCTGTGCCAAGCCGGGTGTAGATGATGCAGTCGAACCCTCAGGTGCACCAAGAGGGAGTTGCTGCTATTAATTAAGCTAGAAATCAAGTGTGTGTATATGTGTATGTGTGCGTGTATGAGAGAGAGAGAGAGAGAGGACACAGAGGAGTGACTTAATTAATTAAGTCATGGATTTGTGCGGAGGGTAATAAGATGACTTTATTGCACATGCACGGCCTGTGTTTACAGTCAAACATGAGCTCCAGCGATGCAGCCGAGCTGTGGGAGTGAAAAAAACGTGTATTATGTAGAACTGGTCGTGTGTGTGTGAGCCCTAGATTGAGTGTGTGCACGAGAGTGTGTGTTTGATAGGTAGTAGGGTCTGTTGAAATGACACCATATGTTATCTAGGCTACAGTGCACAACCCCTTGCTGCTCTGTAATTATTATGATTACACCACAGCCGGCAGTGTGTTAGTCAACATCATATTTTATCTGTGTATGTGTGTGTTTATTTTTTATGAAAAACTAAAAATTTATTTTGTTAGTGAACAACGTACAGATGAGTAAAACTCTTTTCAAGGTCAAGTAGCTAACGCAAACTTAAAATGCTGCTAGATGACATCATTGTTTAATTTACATATTAATCGATCTCGTTTGCGTATTCAAACATGTTCCATTAAAAAAATACAAATAAAATGATATAGATTTGTTTTTAACAGGGCAGTGTGATAAGGATGAATTACTTAAACCTCAGTAAACCAACAACAGCATGTGTTTTACTACTAAGGCCAGAGCAATTTGTACTGAAATAAGATAGAAAAGTAGATTTATTTCAGTAATTTAATTAAAAAAGTAAAACTCATATATTATATAGATCCATTACTCACAGACTGATAAATTGCAATTGTTTATTTTTTTTTATTTTGATGATTATGGCTTACAGCTAATGAAAACCTAAAATTTTGCATCTCAGAAAATGTAAATATTGTGAAAAAGTCCAAAATTGGAGACTTATGGTGTCACACTGTAACCAGCTAATTAACTCAAAACACCTGCAATGGTTTTCCTGAGTCTTTAAATGGTTTCTTAGTCTGTTTCAGTAGGCTGGCTGTTCACAGAGTGCCGTATCTAAGCACATTAATGAGAAGTTGAATTGAAAAAATGTGGTAGAAAAAGGTGCACAAGCAACAGGGATAACCGCAGCCTTGAGAGGATTGTAAAACGAAGCCTATTCAAGAATTTGGGGGACATTCACAAGGTGTGGACTAGAACTGGAGTCAGTGCTTCAAGAGCCACCACACACAGACCTATCCAGGACATGGGCTACAAAAGGACTGGACTGTTGCTCAGTGGGCCAAAGACCTCTTTTCAGGTGAAAGTAAATTTTCTTTTTTTTTTTTTTTGGAAAGTTTAAATTTTCTTTTTAAAATCAAAGTCCCGGACTCTGGAGATAGAGAGGTAAGGCACCATATCCTTTGATGCTTTATAGGTCTAGGGTAAAGTTTGCACAGTCAGTGGTGGTTTGGGGAACCATGTCATCTGCTGGTGTTGGTCCACTATGTTTATCAGGTCCAAAGTCGTTCAGTCGTCTATAAGAAAGTTTTAAAGTACAAAAGTACTAATACCTGGTTTAAGAACCATGGTATCACTGTACTTGATTGGTCAGTAAAGTAGTCCAATCTAAACCCCATAGATTTAGGTCGGCGCTTGTGAAGAGGAAGATGCGAGAATCCAGATCCAAAAGACGCAAAAGAGCTGAAAGCCGCTATCAGTGCAACCTGGGCTTCCATAACTCCTCAACAGTGCCTCGGACTGTTCGCCTCCATGCCACTGATCCCTGATCGCATTCATGCAAAGGAAGCCCCAACCAATTGAGTGCTGTATATATTCATACTTTTCATCCAACATTTCTGTGTTAAATCTTCCTTTTTTTTTTTTAACTGAATTTGGGGTTTTCATAAGTTGTATGCTGTAATCATCAAAAATTTTAATCAATAAACACTTAATGTATCAGTCTGTGTGTAAAGAATAATGTTAAAATGTTAAATAAATGAACCTTTCGATGATATTCGACTTTACAGAGATCTACCTGTATGTCATTGTTTGCTATCTGAAAATGTGTCTTCTACTTTGTTCTACTGGACCTAAACCAGGCCAAACATGTTGAAAAAAATGCAATTCCATGCTAAATAAAGGATATAAATATATATCAATGGAGGATCACAGCTATCAGGGTATGATGACTAATTAGCAGGAGCTAAATATGTAGTTAACTGATGATGTGTAGCTATTATTTACTATTTGACTCATTTCCTTTAATCACCACCATCAATCACTTTAAAAAGTGATAACACACATAGTATGTTGGAGTGGTGGCTCAGCCAGCTAAGGCTCTAGGATGTTGATTTGAGGTTCTGAGGTTCTGAGGTTTGGGCCACCACCATTGATGGGTTGCCACACATGCAGCGCTGGTCCCAAGCCTGGTTAGAAAAGTGGGAGAATTGTGTCAGGAGGAGTATCCAGTGTAAAACTTGGGCCAAAGTTGTGTGCTGATTGGATGGTTTGCTGTGCTGTGACATGCAAATGAGTGCTAGACAACCAATCATGCAAATATTACCATCATTTTAAAGTTGTACTTTATTTTTCTCCTGTGGGAATTTTTAGTTTTCTCTCTGGGCCACCCGTCAAGTCCCGACCAATGAGAAGCACGTTCACTGTTTCCTGAAGGGGGGGGGGGGTTCCGTTTATCCACCATTTTCACTTTGATTCTCAAAAAATACTGAACAAATAGCATCCAGAATCAGTTCAATACAATTAATTTCCAATTAAGGACAACAGGTCCCCATATTACATTATGGCATTTGGCATGTGTTCTTATCTATTTACATTTTTAGCTTATTATACATCTGAGCAGTTAAGGGACTCGCTCAATGGCCGAACAGGGGCAACTTGGCAGTTGTGGTGTTTTTAAACCTATGGCCTTCCAAAAAGTAGTCCAATGCCTTAACCACTGAGCTACCTCTGCCCCATATGTATTGTAACGTTTTACCACCAGAAGGATCTTGGAGAGAGAAGTGAGCTTGATTGCTACCCAATGCAATGGTCGTCAGCCGCCGCCCCGCCTACGCCACAGTATATTACTAATAATAGACAGCTATTCATGTCCATGTCAATTAAACAAATGTTAGCATATAAAGAGAAGTAGTTTTTGTTTGCTGCATATTGAACAAAGTGCTAGTCAGAGCTAAATGCTAGCAGACTGACAAGCAAGAACAAACTTAAGGTAAAAACCTTCCTGAGAGACAGACTAGTTAAGATTAGGTTGGCTATGGAAATAATTAGTTTATTTTCCATCTGAATAAAAACTTAAGACATAACTTAGGACTGAAAAGCCTCTCAGTCTTTAACATTTTTGCTGTCATAAGCAAGGCTAATTTCTGGCTGCAAAAACCAGGAAGTATAAACAAAGCCTAGCAACGTAGCTAATGAAGCCAAACAAAGAAAACACAGCAGCAATAATATGTATTAACTTAAAGTGGAAGTTATCATTATGAGAAGAATTTTACGGCTGTGAAAAAGCAGCACTGAAAAAAAAAATCTAAATTATTGTTGAGCATTAGAAATGATGTATCAGGGGAATTAGCGTAGGTGTAGCTATCTAGGGATTTCCGACAGATATTTAATTGGAGTTTTGAGAAGATTGTATTAGGAATTCTTTTAAATACGGCTCCTGAGGAAAGCAGTGTGGGAATGTAGAACAAAAAAAAAAGAAAGTGTGTAATCGTGTAGATCTTTGAGTTTGTTTTTGAAAGATGGATGTTTAGGTGCTGAGGATGTTCTGTACTTCTGATCATCTAATTCCGAAAGAGCGCACACACACACACACACACACACACACAAACACACAAACACACATAAGCTTACTGAACACCTCACAACCCCTTTTCATTTTATTTATGAAAGGCTTTCCTGAGCCGCCCCAGTTTTTTGTCAGCAATTTCTCATTCCCACTTGTAATGCACTCGCACAGCTCAACACTCGGTAATAGAAGCCTTTACTACAAAGCCGTGCCTGCTGCAGATCCTACGCACAGGGGGAACAATTGATATTGCAATCCACTTTTTTTTTTTTCTTATCTAGAACACAATTATGGTATATACATCCTTCAAGGCAGGAGGCAAGTATAAAAATAAACATTTCTAAAATATTTTACCTTTGCTATAATGCTACTGCTTTTTCTCCTAATGTCTACATCAAGAGAAACAATATCTATAATGTTGTTGATGGGTTGATAAAATGTAAGTGATAAAAACACTCTGTCATTCTCTTTTTACATAGCAAGCCTTATACACAGACTGGCTAAAAATAGACACTGCTTGAGATGCATCAAGCAAACATTTTAATTAACTGGAATTGGGTTAATAACTCTCCAAAATATTATTAAAACCTGGAAGGATTGAACTTCACAAAAGAAATGTAGTTTGAAAAATCCATGAATGATCGTGATCAGAGATCACTTAATCGCCCGGTGATGTTGCATGGTTAAAAAAACATTGAAGAGAGTTGAAATCCGAGATATGTTTAATAGTTAAAAATAAGAGCATCTCCATACACACTCAATGTGATGAGAACTCAGAGGATTGGGACAAAACAGCTGTGTGTCCATAAGAAAACCACTTGTTAGTGAGATTCATCAGAAAAAAAAGGCTTCAGTTTGCTACAGAGCATAAAGATTGGATTTTTGAAGTAATGGAAAAAGGTCATGTGGTCTGGAGAGTCTAGATTGAGTCTAGATTGAGTCCAGAGCTATATGCACCCTTCATGATCTGGGGTTGGTTCAGCTGCTCAGGTCTAGGCTCAGCAACGTTATGTGGCAACAAAATGAAGTCAGCTGACGACCTGAATGCACCGAATGACCGTGTTATCACATCTATGGAGTTTTTCTTCCCTGAAAGCACAAGGCATATTTGTGAATAACATATGTGAAGTGGCTCTTGAAGCATGAGGAATCATTTCAACACACCATGTCCATCAAAGCTAAAACAGACTTTAGCAATGTTTATTGTGACAGAGATTTAGCCTTATTAGCATGTTGTCTGGCTTGTTGCAAGAAACCTGAGATGTGAGCGTGTTGCCGTGTGCGTGTACTGATTGTTCCCCTCACTGTTTTTTCTTAGAATGAACTGCAGAAATCAGAAATTGGTGTACCTGGTTTTCATCGCAGACATCAGCTACCATTTTAAAGCCGTTACACTAACATTGTTCATATTGCTGGGATGATGGATGAAGGAATTCGATCAAATGTCAAGTAATTTTGGCTTATAAATAAATAAAACTAAGATAAAGCAAAATTTCTTGTGGTAAGTTAAACTACAATGTTTCCAGTTAGCTGGTTTGCTAAAGTGATGCATAGCAGACAACTACTGTAGCAGTTTGCCACCCGTCATTCAATCTGCTCTGCTCCTAATTATGCAGAATTATATACCTTAATATAATTTTAAAATGATGAGTTACATAAAAATTCACACCTTTACTATTGTCTAGCTATGGAGACTGAAACCACAAATATGCTTATTTCTATTGTAAAGTAGGACATTTTAACATGGGGGGGATTAACTCACTTGTAGAGGCAACTGCATGTTTGGCACTTCCCCCCCTGGACTCATTTTTCAGAACCGGCGCGAACTTCACACCTGTAACGCATTCCTTTATAGCTCGGGTGAACTTTATTTATTTATAAATTTCAATAAGCATCACAGTGAATCTCTGGCATCACAGTGAAGCCGTTTTGAGAAACACTCTACAGGTGTAATTTAGCCGCTTATCTCCTCACAGAGCAGCTCATAGCCAGAAACTCAGTGAGGGAATTAAAGTATATGTCTCCTTCAAAAACCTGCTCGTGATAACGCTCCACTTGAAAAGATGACGGCTTCAGAAAGATGGCTTCTGTGCTTTTGTGTCCCACATCCTCAAAAATGCCTGTATATCCATCCCAGCAATATAAATGATGTTAGCATGTGCGTTTTTGTATTCCACTAGCAAAAACTTTGCCCATAAATCTGGCTGGCTAATATCTTTGGAAAGACACTTTCACAAGATGGAGTACTTAGAGGAAGAGCGCAGACCTGAATATCGAGTAGCAAAGTCATCACACTCAGATGGTGCTTGTATAATTTGGGGAGCCATTTAGCTCTTGTAACTTTTAAAATCTTACAATTTTTCATCAAAATTAAATCTTTGTTGGAAGAAAAATGCATCATCAATCCACCATCTTGGGCAAAAATCGCATTTTATATACAAGTGCATTTTGTTGTTTATTGAGTTACTGGGCTGAGTTTTGTTTTAACCTATAATTAGCAAATACACAAATGGCCAAAACATGCTAGTGGTGCTAAAAAGTATCTCACCTACACTGTAAAAACTCCAACTAGATAAATGTTGAATAAATTAATATTGAATTGGTGGTCCAACTTCTTACAGTGGTATCTGTTGAAACAACAGGTAACATTGTGTTCTTAAAAACTTTGGAGACTAAAAAACTCACCTAGGGTTAGCAATTTACCTTTTTACCCTGAGATGCAATCACGTGATTTATAAGACTTCCCCACTCCCTCCCCCATACCGGACTGACGCTATCAAACTTATACTAAAAGAGGTGAAGTTGGCAGTTTTGTGGACTCTTTATTCTGGGTAAGTTTTTATAATTTTTTTTAATGAAATGTTTCAGTTAGCTTACAGGTTATTTTAGACAGTTAATATTATATGCGTGATGCTGGTGTGTTTGCGCGTATCGTTATACTGAGGCACCCATTAGCTAACTTGACATGAGCTTAGCTAATGTTAGGCTTCATGTTCCCACACTGTACAGGAGCTAGCGAGCTAAACGTTCATAACCGTATCTATCTTTTTTCCCCACTTTGCCCTGACTTTTACAAGACCCTTGAAACTATGAATATGAAAATTCACATTTGAATATGTAGCTTTAACCCATCGTTAGAATTCCAGTAAAGTCTTTTACACACTCTGGTGGTATATAGCCTTATTCATATATTTTATTTTTACCATAATTAGATATTTTGTGAAACTTATCATCGTTGTCTTTACAAGCCTTCTCTTGTTCTCTTTAACCAGAGCACTCCTGTGGATTGGGTCAGTGGGGTGACGGATGGCCTTTTGGAGGATCACGAAAAGCTGCTGAAGTTGCTGTGGTGTTGGAGGGAACCGTAGTCCTTGATGGCCTGGGTGATTATGCAGCCGTTTTAGGAGTGATGTTTGGTGCGGTCTGTGCTCTGTACATTGAATTTCAAAAACACCTTGTAATGTAAAATAATCAGTAAAAGACTCATAAGCATCTGATGTTATCCAGGTATTTTATTAACCTTTAAGCAAAAGACGGTAGTCGCATTTTTTAAGTAATGTCTGTGAGTTTTAATTGTTGGGGTATTGTTAGGCCAAATTTTATTTAATTTTTTTAAATAGACAAATACTATCACTTAAACCAACTACATCAGTGGACTACAGCGGGAGACAAATTACCTTTTTGAATAGATGAAAAGTTGGGCTAAGTCAACCCTAGAGAAATATGATTAATTGAGCCCACAAACAATCTACTACTTGAGCTGACTCAAATATTTAAATTACAAGTTTAGTCAATATAAGATTTTGAACTGGGTACATGTTGTGTCAACCTAACAGCAATGTGAAATATTTCTAAACTTTTCTTTTTTTTTACATTTTTTTTAAAAATTTTTTTTCCAGAAAGGATCATATAACACCATTTCTCGTAATACTTAATGTTTCTTGTCCCACGATTCACGCTTCATTTTTTTAAACTATGCACATTTATATATACATTTATATTTTTATCAAATGAAAAGAAACACATGCCCTTTTATGCAGAGTCTGTAACTGTTTTGAATTCAAATCTTTCAAGAATCTTAATTGTTATTCAGATGAAACTTGGTCAATTTACGTAGATTTCACATGAAACAAGCTAAAAATGAAAAAGTATATTATTTTAAAATGCAAAATTGTTAAAATACTGCAACATGAATTTAACATGGTTACGAACACTACAGATTTTTTGCTTTTTAAGCTTTGACCAACAATCAATTTAGGCATCAATTTTACAGGTCACATGCTTCTAAAGCTTACACCAATTTTACTATCAATTCTTTAGATAAATATGAATAATTTGCATTTTAAATTATTATTGTTTGAAGCGAGACAGTATAACTCTGAAAAATGGCCATTTTCTATATTATATGTATAACATCATAAAAAAAAAATCTCCAATGTGTTAAATGCAGAAAGCATTTATACTAATCCCAGATAGCACAGGTACGCCGCGGAGACGTCTGCTAAAGAGCATATCATCTGGTAAAGATCGCGTTCGTTTTTTTATAGTCGTATTTTGATCGTCTGTAGATCCGCCTGTTTGAGCTGTTAAATGATACATTGCCTTTACATCTACAGTATACGACGTCTATGCGACGTATCTTTATCATCCGAAATTTGCTGGTATGTGGACGGGAAGCTGCAGCATCAGCTATGACTTCGCAAACATC
>JAQMYJ010000018.1:3152295-3164364 GCA_030014305.1 Clarias laeviceps | reverse complement strand
CCCTCTGCCAGACATCTGCCAGATGAAAAAGACGACGTCGCATAGACGTCTCCGCGACGTGTGTGTGCTATCTGGGATGGAATTGGAGTTTTCTAATGTTTTCATTAGTTTTTAATTTGTAATTTAGCTAACAATCCGTTAGTGTCACAAAATCAAGAAAATTTAAAGGATAAAAGTAATAAAGAATAATTTTCATCTTTCGGTGATCGTCAGGAGATTTAGATGATGCAACATCCTGTTGAACATGTGACTTGTGGAATAGTGTTCAGTAAATTCTGTATTTCCTAATTCAGAGTGTTTAGCTGGATGTTTACAGAATGCGATTTTTTTTTTTCATTAAAATGAATGAACATGCTAAAAATAATTATAAATTAGCATGCTAAAATCTGTTTTTCGGGATATTTCAGTGATTCTGTTTTAATAATCAAGATGTGGATGTTATGATGTCTTCCTCACACAAAGACTGAAAGCTGGGTCATAATTAAGGCGTGACATTTTGTCACCGTCGTCTCCGGTATCATCTGATGCTTCATGCTAATATCTTCAGCACACACTATGCCACGGTTTAATTAAAAACAAAGCCTTCGTTTAAACGAGATTGTTCCTTTGCCTTCGCATCCTGAAAGCTTCACAAAAAAACCGAGTCACAGCCACTGCCTTATCATTGAGCTTGGAGAGCTTCTGATTAGGAAAAAGACAAAATTTAGAAGTTTAAGATCTTCATGTTGACAAATTAAATGACTTCTGTTTAATAGATTGGCAGTGCATTTTAAGAACAAGTTTACATTTCACGCATAAAAATTTTCCCTAATGAATGGCCGTTTTGCTTGCTTAGCCGGTTCCCAGTTTTCTTCGAGTTATGAAGTTGGGCTTTTTATATATGCTAAATAAAAATCACCAATTATACAGTGTGTACAGAAAGTCCCGTAGTAGTAGTAGTAGTGCGTTGACGCACTCTTGTTTAGTGCCACCAGTCTGTTGTACGTATCCGAGGAGTTCTTTGCTTAACGTTTGTGTATTTTTGCGTGAAAAATGTTAACCATTTAAAGAATGTGTTTTTCTATTGGAGCACATTTTTTAAAGCAGGCGATAAAAACAGATTTAATCCGTGGACAATTTCATAAATAAATAAGTACATGAGTGAAAGTAATAATGAGTTTCATTATACAAATATTTTCCCATAACCTACTCTATGCGGCCACTGCGGAGGGACTTTCTGGATGCATGTTGCAATTTAAATCCAAAAAATGAAGGCTTATGTCAGCTCTTTTACGAAGCACTGACACTGGAGACTCCTTCCATTGAATGACAGCAAACATCTCTACAGGAAACCATTCAACCACACACATTGTCTGTCCTGTGAATGAACCGTTTCTGTGGAAACAAAGGCGAGAGTGTAAATATGAACCTACAAATTACAGCAGACCCGACAACCTCCAGAGCAGCTGTTACAGAATATAAATAAACACCTTCTTCAACAGCACTCTGTAAAGTTGTTAAAAAAGTAAAACCAAAATTGGATCTTGAAATAACTTGAAGATTGTATTACGTCTAGTAGATTAGATCCCGATGTCAAGGTGCGAGGCTGAATAGCGGGTTACGGGTGATAGAGATACCCTAGACAATTTACTGCAATTATAGATTATACCGCAAGAGAAATGTGTGAATCTTCGCAAACACACACACACACCTGTACGGCAGATGTATTTGTCGGGATAAGAGAGAGTGTAGCAAGGACACCCACAGAACAGATAAGGCAGGAGGATATTATACCCCGGTTCCATCCTAATACCTAGCTCGAGGTTATCAGCCCCGATTCAGCGTCCACCTCGCCGCTGGTTTTAATTCGTTGCAGGGAAAAAAAAAAAAAAAACGACAAAGGCTTAAATGCCACCCCGTCGAGGTCGCGAAAATCCTGCCTCGCAGTCATGATGATGACATTTCACACACCGGAACACACTTTCCACACAGCCAGAGCAGCTAATCCCACTTCAATATGCACACGTCGTCATTCCTCATTTACACGCAGGCGATTAGACGGCTCGGTGCAGTGCGGAGCGAGCCGAGGACGCAATCTGATGACATTTTATACAGATTATGTCTCTGCATCTGCCTGCAAGGGGGTTCAAGTAGGAGGTGGAACAGCAGGTAAGAGTTTCTTAGTGCTGATGACGGAACCTGATCCTTTCCTCCTCCTAAAGGGCTTATGTTTCTAAATATATTATTTTCACGCCAAAAATCGAAAAAGGTTACACCATTTTCTGGATCCTTAAAAGGGACCTTTTAGGTAAAAATTCACTTAGGATGTTGTGATGTAAAGGTGTAATTTTCTTCATACTCTACATATTTCTATGGCCATTACATTCATTGATACAGTATATACAGTAGGAGTTATGATTAGAACTAAAAAGCACTAATAAGGACCCTGTATGGTCTGGGCAGATGGTGGGCGGTGTGTACTGTATGGTGCTTGAAGAAGCAAGAATCAATTTTCTCAAAAATTCATAAAACCACAAATAACCTGGAAATGACATACAATCACTCATCATTCTCTATCGCGCTTATCCTGTACAGGGTCATGGGAGGCCTGCAGCCTATTAAGGGGCACAAGAAGTGGCAATCCATCTCAGGGAAGACAAGCACACACACACACTCTTACACACTATGGGGAAATTGAAAACAGCAGTTAGACATAACTGTCTGTCTGTGGATTACGGGAGGAAACCGGCGAACCCGGAGGAAACCCACCAAGCATGGGGAGAACATGCAAACTCCATGCACACAGACCCGAGGCGGGAGTCGAACCCTGGACGAGCTTGAACAATTGAAATGACCTGATATATGTGATGGATTAGTTTTTTTGTTCTCTTGGAAGTAATAATCATCATAATAATAATAATAAAACATAACAACAAAGGCACTTGAACATTTTTATAAATCACAACAAGCGACAGTTGCTAATGCTACTAAACTCTAGCTGGTTAGCTAGCAAATTAGCTACAAAAATTATCACAATTTGTCAAATTAACAAGAAGTCAGTAAAACACAAAGTTTATATATAGGCTTAACTTTTGCTTCATATTTTTTATCATTATGACTTCAGAATAGAGTTTAATTTTTAAACAAAACTATATATAGATAGAACTTTATTGTTACTCAGCAGCAATATGCAGTTTTTTGTTTTGAAATTTGTATGCAGACTGATTTAGATAGAGAACTAAAAAAAAACAAAAAAACATCTCCAGCCTTGAAAATCTCATAACTGGCATAAAGTGTATGGAACGTCTGGAACGTTCAGCACATTTCTCTTACGATTGTCAAATGTTTATTGAATTAGGCTCCTCTGTCATGGCACGAAACTCGAACCTTTCTACGTTTTTTTTCGGCAGACGATAAATAAACTCACAATATCAGACAATACCTCTGAACAGATGGCTGTAGATGAAAACTAGGCACTGTTTATTTAAATAATCCACAGGAATAATAGATCCCATACTCAGCCGAGCAGCTTGATTTGATTCGATTGGCCTTGTGGAAATGTGGTATCAGGCGAGAAAGAAAATGGGTTTAGCTAGGAAAAAAAAAAAAAGATAAAATGAATTTGTCAACAGAACTGAACATCCAAGTATGCAATAAACATCTGATTTTTTTTTTTGTGTATCCTCAGATTTAAAATCTATTTATTTGATGTATTGTTTTATTTTTTTTTATATTCATATAAAATGTCTGTTCCATTCAAACCGGGATTTCTGGTGAACAAAGAAGTAAAACTCGTTGACATTTACATTAAATGGCGATCCTTACAGCCCACTGCAGTTGTTTTTGTGAACATTCAGCGAGTGGAACGCCAGATCCTTGAAACTTGGGCAAGAAACTCATTTGTCTGTGAGAACTGTACACAATCATTAGTGTACAACACCACTTGCACGTTACAGGAACTCGGCTGGGAGTTATTGCCACATCCCCTGTACAGCCTGACTCAGCTCCAAGCCATTTCCACATGTATGGACCATTAAAGAAGTTCCTGGGAGGAGCATAAGTGCATTAGTATAGCAGGGACTATATAGAGAAATAAAGGGAGTTTTTACTCTCAAAACTGTGTTCTGTCATTCTGCACAGTCAAAAGTCCTGATTTGACTCGAACGCCCTACGCAGTAACGGTTCATGTAGCAGATGCTAGATATAAATCATACACCATTTTCAAAAAAGGGCTGAGTCACACATTATTTACCAACCCAGCAAGCATAAAAGTGGAGGCTACTCATTAAAAAATTAAGCAGATTTCTAATAGCTAATATTTCAACATTGATAACAGGTTGCAAAACATGCAGAAGATCAAAACCGAGGAAACAATCCACTTGTTATAGCTGCTATAACTTAAGCGATAACTTGTTTTGCTAAAACTATGATCTGTTGTTATTCAGTAATTAAATAACTTCACAACCTTGCGTAGAGTATTTCTCTTTCGATAAATCATGTGATCACACAAGCTAAAAACTTTGCTCATCTCTGTTCACTGCTCATTTAACTTTATATTAAAGTCCTGGAGAAGTTATGGGGGAAAAAAAAAAGCAATGAACTTTCCTTAGGCATCTCTTCAGAATGTTCCCTTCAGGTCGAAAATGATAGAAAGCACTCGAGTCTGAGGACAGACATCACACGCCGCGCCCGAGTCCAACTCTCCTGTGATGTTCTCCTGAAACAAAAGTCCATCCTTCCTCTCGGTCCCGCGACCTTTCACCCCGAAGGCACTTCACGTCCTTCAGAGTCATCGCTGATGCGCATTGTCATGATCGCTCTAATTAAAAGTCAACGATGTATCTGAGAGCTAATTGCTGGTAAAGAAGGTGTAAAAACATGAGGGCTGGGATAATGAGGGGTTTGGGGACTGCGGGGCTCGTTTTAATCAGGGGAACTTTCACAGCTAATTGGAGATGAGCTGAACTCGCTCGACCAGTGGACCTCACTCGACAAACGGACACGGAAGCGCTGGGGACCTCGCGGGACATCGCCACCTTTCTGTCCTTCCTCCTGTAGTAATTGGTGTATTCAGTTCAGTTAGGATTTTTTTCCCCCTTTTTCTTCCTACAGTTGCTTTTCCTTTGAAGGTAATGAAAGTTGACAAAAAAAAAGTAAAAGCTGAGGGAAAATAAAAGACCTGGTGAAAAAAGTGTGCAGGAGGTCTGGTGGCAGATTGGCGAACCTCAAGCTCACATTTGGAGTCGATTAGCACTAATGAGATGGCCGATCAGGATAATGAACCAAACTCTGGAACACTAACAATCAAGTCAGCTCTGAGTCAATTAGCCATGAATAAACGAATCTGGATTTCAATTTTTTTAATTGGTTACTTTTTACATTGATTTTTTTTAATGGTCAGTAAAGAATACAAACATGACAGTGTTATGTTATTGAAGTTCATTAACAAAATCAACTGAATTTAGCAGCTGCTGTATAAACAGCCATTCCTTTATCAGCCTCTCTCTCTCTCTCGAAAGTTAATAAGCCAATTTTTAAAAAAATACAAACCTAAGACAAAAGCCTAGACCTCTCTGTCTAGAAGAGTTTCAAATCATGTAAAACCCTTTGAAACTGGAGACTCCTTCCATATACAAATAATTTTCTTCACTAAATAACAGCATGTTTTGTTATGTTATGAAAGTACAAATCTTTTCTGTGCTTTACTTCATTATTTCTAGTTCTGTCAACTTTCACTTTTTCTCCACTACATTTCCTATATACAATGTGTACTTTTTCTCTGATTATTTCCTCTAAGCAAATTCATTTCTTGTTACTACAACATAAAATCAGGACAAATGTGTTAGACTGCAAGAAAGCAGGTTTTGTTGAATCAATTCTCCTTGATTGCAAGTTAATGCATGAGTTGAAGTTGATGACTGAGTTGATGACGGACCAACTGGAGTTGTTGATGATGGAGTTGATGATTCCGCGGTTGGAGTTGATGATTGAGTTGATGATGCTCAAATTCTAATAATGCCTGTTTTTTGACAACTACCAAGCGACATCCACCCCAAATACAGTAGTGAACTCAGTGGACTCTGTGGTGGTGAGATAAAGTTACACAACCATGGCCTTATTTGCAAGACTTGTTGTTGTTTGTTGGATTGAAAAGTCCTTCCTCTCAGATGAGGTGCCTTTTATGCCAACTGAAAGTCATTGAAATATGAAATAAAAAAACTCCTATTTCAACCTGAAAAAGCACATCAAGGTCAGCTAAATTAATATTGATTTACTGGAACCACGACATCAATGTAATTTAACCTTAGTTTGTTACTATCATAACGTGATCGCCAGACTAACACGGGCTACCTAATGTCACTGATTAGCTTATATGCAGATTTTTAACTACCATAGGAAAGCTGCAATAAAGTTCATTTACTTCCAAAACCCACATTTAATATCAGAAAATTACTGTTGACACTTATGTGTAGTAAATATTGGCTACTTTAAGACTTTGACTCAAGTAATATTTTAAAAAGGTGACTCCCAAAGTCATTTGCTGGTATGACACTTTTAGTACTTTTAGTCAAGTATCGCTTTCAATATATCTTACAGGTGAAAATATCTTGAACCTAGTTTAATTGTTTACAATCTCTTAACATAAAAGTACAGTACAACGAACCAAACATAAGATGATATTAAACCTATTTTGTGTAAGAATAAATGTAACGTTCCATTCACAGCTAATTTTGATAATTTTAAGCATAATTTCTAGAAAGAAACATAACGGTAAAAAAAAAAAAAAAAAAAACATCTTATAGCTTGTTTTATTGTAATCCTATAATTAGAAATATTAGATACATTTGATGAGATTCAAAATATTTTCACTTGCTAATATGTAATTTGACGGCAATGTGGCTTAGTGGTTAGTGCATTTGCCGTGCACCTCCAGGGTCTGTGTTGGATTCCCGTCTCGGGGTCTGTGTGCGTGTATGTTCTCCCTGTGCTGGGTGGGTTTCCTACGGGTACTCGGGTTACCTCCCACAGTCCAAAAACATGCAGATTAGGCTAATTGGGGTTCCCAAATTGCTCGTAGTGTGTGAATGCGTGTGTGAAAGTTGACCAGAGGTCCTACTATGGTCATAAAAATGGGAATAAATACAATGGTTAGTGCATGTAATATGTCATTTGTGGCAGTGTAGAGTTCCATACTTCTGTCCTACAAGTTGCCATGATTGAGATGTTGCTATATATATATATATATAATTCATTTATGAAAATGAGACACAAGATACATTTTCCAGGCTCTTTCATACATCTGCACATGAATATTTAGTTCCTGTAACAATGTCTTTTATTGCATGTTTTTTTTTTTCTATCCTCCGGCTCGTGGAATATTTAGAGATCCTCGGCAGGCTGCCAGACGCAGCCCGCGTTCTAATGATCTTTCTGCTCCTCACCTTGCCTGGGGAATGACAAATAAACGTCATCCTTATTATTCTGACAAATGTCCTTTGTCACCCAGCTGACAGACGTGGCTTGTGCGGCCTGGCGAGCGACAGATAGTGTTTGAAAACAGCCATCCGGCTCGCTGCACGTCACAGTGTTTGGTTGGCAGCGACAGGACGGATCGACTCAGAGCGATAATAATATAGACTGTGAGGGGAAAGCTGACACGCAGAGAAATCAGAGCGTTCACGCTAACGCGGGTTTAGCGCATCTGAGCTTCTCTTCATTTTCAAAAATGGACGTGTGCCAATCACATGTCACTGGTAACCTTTATAGATAAGTTCACCCTTGAACGATTCGCATGTCTGTTTTTAGACGCTTAGTCCATTTGATATTTTTTCAAGATTTTTATGTTTCTCTGCCTGATTTGTTCATTTTATTTCCTCACTTAAAATTTTTCATTTTTCATTTTCAAATATGATTTACAGTGTGTTTATTTGATCATGCTAATTTTTCATATGAGAAATCTTCCCACTATTTATTTCTTTCACATTAAGTGCACAAGCTGATTTTTTACTACGTGATTTTTCTCACAATTAGATTATTTTACTCATGTAATTTTCTAGTAATTAGTTTATATTGCCGTTAAATTTAATTGATTTCACACAACTGTTACCAGGTAATTAACATTTTCTTCAGGTGTAAACCACCTGCAATTTTATTACATGATTAAGATGTTTTCATGCTTTAATGTTCCACCTGTATGGAAGAAGATTACGGACACCATAAAACATTCTGATGTTTTTCCTCAGAATTCTGACTTGAAAAAAAAATCCAGAACTCTGAGCAAATAAGTCAGTATTCTGAGGAAAAACATCAGAATTCTGAGCAAAAAAGTAGAAAAAAACACAGTTCTAAGGAAAATGACAGAATTCCAAGGAAAACTGTAAGAATGTTGAAGAAAAAAAGCAGAATTTTTGGCAAAAGAAAAAAAATCATTTTGATGAAAAAAAAAACCCCTCAAAAATTCAGTAATCAAATACATCTGTATGTACAGTATTCCACACCCCTGCGAATTATCTACATGACTAATCCTACCATGTGGTAATATTTTACCTGTAATATCACCGCAAATTAATATACTGTGTACAGTATGTATAAATGTTAATGTTTCACGTGTGATATTATCACATGATTAATATACAGTACATGTGGTAATATTTCACCTACAATATTATCAAGTGATTAACATATTTTAGTGTATAAAGTTTCTCCACTGATTTTTGTAACGTGTTCAAATGAATAACATACAGTATATTTTTCCATGTTAATGTATCATCTGTAATTTTATTATGTGGTGATATAATGTATTTCAACATGTTAATGTTTAACCTTGTGATATTCTCTCATGAGTAATGTATTTTTGTGTGTTAATGTTAAACCTGTGATTTTATCATGTAATTGATATATTTTCCCCCACATGTTGGTGCTGCATTTGTAATTTCATAACAGTTTTTAATGGTCCATTCTGCAAAATTATTCCTCTTTTACAGTATGTGTTTATTTTCTGCACCATTTTGTGATTACTATATTTTCGCTTATTTTATAAATCGTATGACTAATGTGTTTTGTTTTACATCTGTCATTATATTGTGTGATGGAGCTACTTATTCTCTGGTGAGCAATTCCACTATGTCATTGCTTTAATTTGATTACATTCTAATCACATCGATGTCATATGTTAATTGGATGAATTTTTTTGGACATAACAGTCAAATGCATCACAGAACATTTATTTTACGCGTTAAGAGAAAACTAATTATAATTTTATTTTCGTCAATAGTCTGGTCTGATGTCTATCAAAACAAAATACATTTCAGAAGAACATAAATGTGTTCAAGTGTTTCAAGTGTTTTTAAGGTCAAATGCAACCAAGTTTTATAGAAATACATGAGAGTTTAATTACCTAACTGAAAGATCTGCTTATTTCTGGCCTCTGTGCATTTAAACTCTGAGCCTGTTGAACCTGTGATGCCTCTTCAATGATTAATTCCCTCTCATCAGAAGTATCTGGATGCGGCGGAGCTTTCCTTCTCAATGCAGAGCCTGTCGAAAAAGATCGTCTTGTCAGAACTTGCCGTTTATTAGTAAATAAACAATTTGCAATGACACTTAAAAGGCGACCGTTTAAAGTGGCGTGCTGCCGGAGGCGTGAATGAGTTTCTGATGGCGTTCATCCAGCACACGCTCTATAAAAAATACTGACAGACTTCCTTTAATCACGAGTAGCTTCAGTGAGAAAGCAATCAAACTACCGCACATGCAAACACTGCTGATTAAAATAAACAAACTGAGGAGGTTAGAGAAAGCAGAGGCTTCAAGCTCATTGCTCAGCGTCTGGGTTAAGAAGAAATACATTTTATTCCATTTTATTTCGTTCTTAAAGGAAAATAATCAATATCCTGTTGGTCTGACAAAGTAAAGCTACAACGGTATGTTCTCCTCGGCTTTTTCCCAAACGTTGAATTATTTATCAAAAACCATCATGTCGTCCTTTTTAATCCATTTGTTCCTCCATTTATTGTCTTTGCCAGTCAAGTTCTTGTTATCACTTAGCAGCTATAAATAGCATAAATATCACCAGCATGTCTTTTATCTTCCGCTTGAAGACACAGGTTCGTGAAATGTCAAAACGTAGAGTAGAGTACAGTACACCCATGCAGACCTTGACGCTCAGCTTTTCATAAAAATTAAAGACAAAACCATCCAGTTTGTTGAGCAGTTGAAGGAACTGCTGGCACACGTTGCTCATTTCTGTTACGGTTCCCAAGGCAAAGACTGACAAGACAAGTTTGGATTTCGGATTTTATGTTCTATAAATGTGTTTTTGGAAAACAGAATTGCGCTAGTTTATAATGCGTGTTTCAAAACCTGCATGTTCTTGAGATAAAGACAAAAACAAGCCTGGAACAAGTGCTGGAGAATTTAACAGCACTGTGGAAGACAAGAAGTCCAGTGATCGCCCGCACTTACTGTACGTTCATGTCAAAACTTTCTGAACGTTTCATCTGAGCTTCTCAGACATTATGTTCTATTTCCAAACATATTTGAAAGAACAAGTTTCCTCGATCCAAAATAATGCATAGTGTTAACGATATGTTTTTCTTTGAATCTCAGTTCTAAAGGAGTTTTGATTAGAAAATAGAAAAATTGGAAGAAAAACCTTATAGAAGCATGAATGCTTTTTATACATATAGAATAGAATGGAATAATTAAGCAAATTTAAACATAAAGAAATATACAAAACACAAGTAGGATGGTGAAAATACCTAGTAGCCTGAGAGGGGTTTTTTGTTAGCTATTCCTGGTAAACAATTAAAAAGAAAAAAAGAAAAAGCTCAACAGTACAAGCCTGTTCCAGGAGACTTCGAGCATGAGGTGGGATTACCCCCTGGACAGGGTGCCAATCCATCGTACGGCACACACACACAAATTGATTCACACACTACAGGCAATTTGGGAACGCTAATTTAGCCTAATTTGCATGTCTTTGGATTTTGGGAGGAAACCGGAATACCCGAAAAGCCACCAAGGACAGGGAGAACATGCAATCTCCGTGCACAGAGTGGTGGGAATCGAACCTGGCCAGGAATCGAACCCATACCCTCGAGGTTCATGGCGACAGTGCTAACCACTAAGCCACCACGTTCTTATTAAAAAAAAAAAAGGTTCTGTCTGTCTGTTTGTCTGTCCAACCAGAATTTGTCACAACATCATGCAAAACTGGCTGAACAGAATCTAATAAAGCTTTGCCAGTCCTTGGGTATTTGCCTGAAGTTAAATCTGCACCATAAATTAAATCAAAATGTTGCGCAGAAGGGACATTAGTAGCAGTTTAGTGCCAGATTACATCACAGCATCTAAAGCTTCTTTGGATGAATTTAGAGCTTTTGGCCTCAAGGTGGGCGTGGCTATACGCATCACTCAGCAGAGCCAATCAACGCGATACTCAACGCGATACTCTACTGCGAGTATGCGGAAGACACGAAAATGACCGTAATGCACCTACAAGCTGCCACAATCCTCACAAAACACAAACAAAACCACAACCTAGCATGGCTTACTCCAAAAAAAGGTAAGTACACTATGAAAACTGAACCTTTTGGCTGACAGATCAATGTATGTTTTTTGTAATGTATGTTCTTCCTGTGGGAAACCAATTTGTCTCATATGTTCCAAAACTGGGGCGATAATAAAAAGCAGTAATGTGGAACAACACTATGTGGTAAAACACGGGTCATTAAAGCAAACATATCCACAACAGTCCGAGGTGAAGGCGTGTAAAATACCCAAACTGAGAGTGCAGCGTTATGCACTAAATGTTGAGTAGAAGTGAAGTTATGAGCAGTTATGTGCCAGATAATCACAGCATCATGCAAAACTGGCTGGACAGAATGTAATGAATCTTTTGCAATACTTATGTAGATTTCTGCCTGAAGTTGAACCTGCACTGTAAGTAAAATGTAAATGTTGGGTGAAAGAGATGTTATGATGTTATGTTATGTGTCGGATTAAAAAATCGACTTTAAAATAATCTACTAATGCGCTACTGTCTCAATGTAAACAAACACCTGCACCAATAGATATTAATTAGAAAAG
>JAQMYJ010000018.1:3112688-3137791 GCA_030014305.1 Clarias laeviceps | reverse complement strand
TGATTGGGTATAAAAAGAGCCTCTCAGAGTGGCAGTGTCTCTCAGAAGTCAAGATGGGCAGAGGATCAACAATTCCCACAATGCTGAGGCAAAAAATATTGGCGCAATCTCAGAGAAAGATTGCAAAGAGTTTGAAGTTGATTCATCATCTACAGTGTATAATATCATCCAAAGATTCAGAGAATCTGGAACAATCTCTGTGCGTAAGGGTCAAGGGCGAGAGGCCATACTGGATGCCCGTGATCTTCAGGCCCTTAGACGGCACTGCATCACATACAGGAATGTTACTGTAATGGAAATCACAACATGGGCTCAGGGATACTTCCAGAAAACATTGTCGGTGAACACAATCCACCGAGCCATTCGCCGTTGCCGGCTAAAACTCTATAGGTCAAAAAAGAAGCCATATCTAAACGTGATCCAGAAACCAAGGTTCATTTAAAATGGAAAACTGTTCTGTGGTCAGACGAATCAAAATTTAAAGTTCTTTTTGGGAAACTGGGACGCCATGTCATCCAAACTAAAGAGGACAAGGACAACCCAAGTTGTTATCAGTGCTCAGTTCAGAAGCCTGCATCTCCTGATGGTATGGGAAAAGGCACCATCAAAGCTGAAAGGTTTATCCAAGTTCTAGAACAACATATGCTCCCATCCAGACGTCGTCTCTAACAAGGAAGACCTTGCATTTTCAAACATGACGATGCCAGACCACATACTGCATCAATTACAACATCATGGCTGCGCAGGAGAGAAGGATCCGGGTACTGAAATGTCCAGCTTGCAGTCCAGATCTTTCACCCATAGAACACATTTGGTGCATCATAAAGAGGAAGATGCGACAAAGAAGACCTAAGACAGTTGAACAACTAGAAGCCTGTATTAGACAAGAATTTCTACATTCCTATTGCTAAACTTGAGCACCTTGTCTCCTCAGTTCCCAGACGTTTGTTATAAAAAGAGGAGGGGATTCCATACAGTGGTAAACATGGCCTTGTCCCAACTTTTGTTTGATGTGTTGATGCCATGAAATTTAAAATCAACTTATTTTTCCCTTAAAATTATACATTTTCTGAGTTTAAACATTTGATATGTCATCTATGTTGTATTCTGAATAAAATATTGAAATTTGAAACTTCACACACATCATTGCATTCTGTTTTTATTCGCAATTTGTACAGTGTCCCAACTTTTTTGGAATCGGGTTTGTACATTTCACACTAGATAGTGATCCTGAGGTCACATAGTGCTAAAGTTATGGGTTCTGTATGAATTGCAAAATGAGAGAGAGCAAAATCGAGGGGGTTGCCTTTATAGCACAATTTATGTGAGACAGGAGATTTTGAGGACTACATGTATTTAAAATAGGAGATGTGACTGATTTTATAAGGTCATTATCTAAACTCCTCCAGCCGGATGTTCTATACTCTCAGAAATGTAATTATCTAGAATAAAATGTGATTGCTTGGGTATGAGTAGGATAAGCCAGTTAGCTCGTTAGTTGTGTAAATGCATTCTGGGTATATGTTAAAAAATACTCGATGGAGGAAATGAGTAATTAGTCGAATCCCAATGGAGAGGATGACTTTCCGCAGTCACGCTTCTTATTCTCTACTGATTATAGCACTGATGTAGCGTAGCGTGTTCGTGTCCAGGACAAAACATGATGATGAGTATTATTCAAACCTAAGAGCAGTTTATTAAAATATCCATTATCCATGCAATGCTAATTACTTAATCAATTCCTAAACTGGTACAACCCCAGCTGATTCATTTTCCACAACAACAATTTCTGAAGTGTTTTATTCTTTTAATATTTTTTTATACAACAACTGACTAACATCTGCAATATTTTGGTTATTAAACAGCATCATACTTTTTATTAGTTTCTAGTTCTCTTTAAGGATGTTAAAAATCTTGATGTTAAATAAACAATCAAACAAACATGCACATCTCGTTATGTTAGAGAGAAACGGGACCTCATCATAAAAAATGTAGCTTAAGGTACAATTGTTATAATGTGCTGAGACTGGAGACTCTTTCCTTTAAAAAAATGTTTTAGGTTTTTTCTTTGATAAATAACAGCACAATTAAACTTAAAGCAAGAATTCACATATTGTCTTTTGAATGCAGCATGTAGTTTTTTTTCTCTCTTTTTAAAAGAAATTACATTTTATAGTAAAGTATCGTTCATATTTTCAAGCACACAAGAACATCAGGGAGTATGAAACAGTCAAATCCACGGGCAGCCATTAAAATCCAACGAAAACAAACGGCTTCACCCTAAAATTGTTTAAAAAAGTGTAGCCTTGTTGTGGAACCCGTTTATTTGGGCTCATTTAAGAAAGGCCAGTTTGCTTTGACCATAAATTTAGCATGCATCTCTCTCATTAAAAAGAAAAACAAGCCCCAGATGAGTGCCTGTGAGCCTTATTAATGTGGAAAGTAAGCTGGTGAAAATAGACCTGCTTTTTCCTATTGTTTCTCAGACGATTTCAGTTACATCCTCATATAATAATGTGCAAAAGCTCGAAATTGTCCTTTCGAAAGGATCCTCAGGTGCTAGGGGTGTCACAGGAAATACTTAACTTGTCATTTATTTACACAGTTATCTGATGTGCAGATCAAGAGCATTCATGTTCAAATAACATCAGAATGAGGGAAAACTCTGTCTCAACCTTGGTCAATTTGTTTGATACCAATTAGGGTGGTTTAAGTATTTTAGAACCTCAAGCACACCATTTTCTAGAGTTTACACAGGTGCTGCGTGACTCAAACTCGATTCAAGTCACTTAAAAAAATGGATTACAGTCCTGGTATGAGCAAGAATCAGATCCTGAATTGGAGACAGGATCAGTCGAAATTCTCTAATAGTATAAACAGGTTTTTGATTTGCTGATTAAATTGCAGGAAAAAACAGGTCTAGGGATATTCCTAATAAAGTGGCCAGTGAGTGTAAATGAGTGTTTTCTGATTAAAAAAAAAAAAATAATGGTTTATGCAGCACTTTCCAGGTCTGATGAGGAATGAGAAACTCCATCACTGGCGGTAACTCGCCGAGTGTATTGACACAGTTAATTAAGAATAATTAGGATTTCTCTCTCAGACTTCAAAACAGAAATATATGACTGAAAGTTAACCACAAAGCAAAAATAAGTTCCTGGGAGAGCAAGAAAATTGCCCTATTAAGCAATATTCTGATTTCTTTCTTTCTTTAAAAAAAAACTAAACAAACAAAAGAAAAAGCATTGGTGTTCCTCAGGGATGCATTTTGGGCTTTCTCCAAGTTACTGTATCCAAACTTATAACAATAGAAAGACAGTTGATCAAAGCAGTTGTGTTCTCCATTCTGAATGATCAGAAGGCGTTGATGTAATTTCTTGTAGTAGGCTGATATTAATGTACTCGTTCTCATGTACACACAAAAAAAACCAACACACGTAATGATTGATTATAGAGATTTAATTCATTTTCCCCAGATATTCTCCCTAATTTGGTCATGTCTAATTCCCACCTGTATACTGTAGTTAGGCCACTCCTCCATCAGCAACATGACGAAAGGCTAAAATGTGCTTCCTTCGTATGACGATCGCGTCTTTACAAACTGCTGCTCATGAGCCATTAGGGGGCGACATAAAACACCTTTAGGAAAGCGCCATACACTATTTGCTTGTATGAACTCACAGACACGCCATGATTGGCTAGTGCTGCCATGATTAGGGAATCAAACTCCAGATGATAGTAGGGGAACGCGCTTCTGTTAAGAGGTTAACTTTTTACGTTTATTAAAGGAGTCTTCATTGTCAGCGAGGTAATGGAAAAGAAAAAGTTGACACTTTTATGTCATACCATGAGCTAATTTGGTTTATGGTTATTCCTCAATTGTAAGATAGCTATAAACAGATAAAAAGCATGCTTTGATGTTCTTTAATCAATAAAAATCACTGCCATGCCTGATACATTTGCTGTTATCATTGCAGTTACAGTTATTTCAATATGGTTATTGTTATTTTTCATCACGCCACCCTGTGGCTATTTTCCCATGACAGCATATAGAAAAATTTTTTCATTAATAAAATAAAATAAATAAATAAACTCAAAGTAAATAATATTCCAAGTCTGAAATCAATACACTTCAGATCCTTGTGTTATGAAAAATCCTGAGGGTCTGACGAGAAATAACAAGCATCGACTCGCTGGCCGCATCGACACCGCTAATAAGGAGCTGTGAGTTCTCACCTGGAGGTTGCTGTGTCTGTGTGTGTGTGTGTGGAAAGAAAAGAAGGTAACGAGCTCTAAGAGGAGAATCGTCTCCTCTCATGTGTTTTAATTAGCGAAAAAAAAAAATTATGCTGTGGAACGTCCAAGAATAAAGTTAGCAAAATTTACATTATAGCCGGGCTAAGCAGCCATTCGCTTCCCCTCATCTCGTTACCTTTATTTCTATTCTTTTTAACAAAAATATAATACACATTTGTTAAAAAAATTATAATAATTACGGCAGTTATATAAAAAACAAATAATCAACCTTTAATTTTATGCGATGCATTACAACTAAATGTAAAATTCACATATTATGCTCCTCTTACAGATAACAGACTGTTAGTTGTCTGTTACTGTTCCAGCTGTAATCCGACTCTGACATGCCTGGATTTCCTTCTCTTTTACACATTTTATAACACGTGTCTTGTCAGTGTCTGTAGCTTTAAATAAACTGCTCCCGAATGGCCCTTTTGTGGAAGTATATTTTTCAAGCTGTTCAGACCTGAAATTGCTGGTTGAAAAACATCCTTTACAATTTTGGGATATTATGGGCCCATTTTCCCTCCAGGGTCTGGGTTCGATTTCCATGTCGGGGTCTGTGTGTGTGGAGTTTGCATGTTCTCCCTGTGCTTGGTGTGTTTCCTCCACATACACTGGTTTCCACCCCAAATTGCCCATAGTGTATGAATAAGTGTGTATGTCTTTGTTCCATGTGATGGATTGGCACCCTGTCCAGGGTGTAACCCAACCTCGTGAACTAAGTCATCTGGGATTCCCTCCAGGCCCCCTGGTGACCCTGGATACAGGATAAAATGGTATAGACTATGAGTGACTGAGGTCCATTTCCCACCTACTTAAAGTCTTGTCCAAACCATATTTCTGACAAACGAACAACGCAGAATTTTTTTTTTAATGATTTTTTTAAAATAATTAAAATATTAATGAAAGTAATCAACATTTACAGAAGTCAGTACAGTATGAGATTCTTAGCCGCATTAGCTTACTGCAGTCGCTCCTGTGAACAATCAGCAATTGGAATAACTGATCCTTAAAAAAAAAAAAAAGAATAAATAAATAAAAAATCAAGCGATCTGTCTGTGTGAACCGTACTCACAATCATTCACCAACACCACTTGCACGTTACGGGAACTCGGCTGACCTCGATCCAGCACTTCAGAAATGAAGCAGGCAGTTCGATCACGGCTCTGACGTACTGAGAAAACTTTCTACCTTGATGTTATATAAGCTCTAGTGAAACCCTGGGATAAGTGCATTAGCGTAGCAGGGGCTCAGATGGAGATATAACGCCCCTCATCTACTGTAGATCCTGCACTGTTTTATACTGAGTGGCCTCCCAGTGATCTATACCTGACCAGAACGTACTGTAGTTTAAGACACCTTGCACATGCTTTTTACCCCCAGTGTTTTGAAGCCATAGATGAGAGATAAACAGTCACGGGTTATACAGCAGTACAGGGAGATTTTCAGAGCCTTTACATTCAAGAGATAAGCAGTGACAGTGATAAGGCACGTTGCTCTCTTTGAAAAGGGGTTGCTCGTCGGCACATCATTATTTTGCTCACAGATTGTCGCAGATTGCTTTAGCAAAAAAAAAGAATGATGTGTCTTTCAGTCATGGTATCCTTTACAGTCACAGTGACTCAGATTCATCTCTATATATACAGTACAATTTGTGTGTGTGTGTATATATATATATATATTCCTGGTCTGTCATTTTCCTTGACATTTTCAATAATAATGTACATGATCTGATGTGTAGATGGAAAATAAACTGCCTTAGATTTCTCATTTCAATGCAGTCCAAATGTCAGGACATAGAAGCACTGATTATTTTTTTATTTTTTATTTTTTTGAACTCATGCCAAAACGCAACTCTGTTTACATTTGTAACATTTGTGCCTTGTAGTCTTCATCAATGAGCACCAGAACCTTGACGTCTCACGAGAATGGCCTTATTGGGTTAACCTGGACTGTCATAACCACACAGAAAAGCATTTCACAGGATGCGACATCTTGGGGCTGGTGGGTTACAAGGGCAGACGACCAGATTGTGCTCCAGTCCTGTTAGATAAGAAGAATTTGAGAAAAGCACTAAAACTGGATGTTTTAAACAAGTAGGCGGGGCATAGTTACGGTTGTGATTGAGAGTTAGTGTATTACTGAAACATACTGTACAGTAGTGCGTCTCTAACACTCTGCCTTAAATCTTACACCGATTACTCATGGCAACGTTTTTTCCACCATCCTGAACAACATGCATCTTTATTATTATCCTTTTTGCATTTATTTATTTATTTATTTTTTGCCTGAAGTCTCCCATTGAAGCTGAATTTAAAATATCCCGAGCACCTTACTTCATGTAATCAGATGTGTGTGTGTGTCTGTGCTAGAGGACACATGGTCACCTTGTCCCTCTGTTCCAAGGTTTCATTAGCATGCTGATTACACTCCCCGTGGCGCTTAAAGCAGCCACTGAGCCATAATGAAGCGTGGGCTGGGGATGAAGGTGCACTCCGGCCCAGACTAGTGACCCCCCGTGATCGTAATCAGAGCCGGCGACACGAGTCGCCCATTTCTCCATCATCCCTGTAATTACAGTTCACATACTGTTACAGACACACACACACATACACACACACAAAAGCCTCACCTTCACCTAGTGGTTTTGCTGTTTCACAGGCACACAGTTCAGATGTTTAGAACAGATCGTAGATGTTTCGTTATCAAGGCTTGATGCGCTAAAAGGTGATGCAAAGTGGGTGTTTATAGAGCACATCTCAGAATCCCCCCCCCCCCCCCCAAAATAGGATCAGCCATAACTTTAAAACCACCTGCTTAATATTGTGTAGTTCCAAAACAGCTCCAAACCGTCAAGACATGAACTCTACAAGACCTCAGAAGGTGTAAGGTTCTGGTATCTAGAGGCCAGATCCTTAAAGTCCTCTAAGTTTCAAGGTGGAGACTCCAAGGATCTGACTGGTTTGTCCAGGACATCCTCCAGATGCTCGCTCGGATTGTGATGTGAGGAATTCTGCACTAGTGAAACGCTATTTTTGGTATCAACACTAGAAAAACAGACCCATGAGTTGGTTGTGTTTCTATAACGCATCAATAGTGTAGATTGATACAAGGAAAAAAGTATCAGCGGTGTCAAAGTCAAAGCCATGCAAGTCAAACCTGTAATTTTGATGTTCTGAGAGTAAAAACTCCCTTTATTTCTCCATATAATACCTAGCTACACTAATCAACTAAACAATTCCCGCGTTTCACTAGCGCTTGGATACCATCAAGGTAGAACGCGTTCTTTCGAATGGATCGATTCATGTCTGAAATGCTGGCCTCCCAGGAACTCTTTTAATGGCCCAAATATGTGGAAATGGCTTGGAGCAAGGTCAGGACTGTATGGGGGACGTGGCAATAACTCCCAGCTAAGTTCCTGTAACATGCAAGTGGTGTGTAATTGTAAGTGTAAGTGTACAATTCACACAAAGAGATGCGTCTCTTCCACAAGTTCCACGATTTTAAAGGATCAGGAGGACACCTGTAGTCCTACCCTCTGAATGTTCATGGGAACAACTGCAGAGTCACTTCGGTCGGGATCGTCATTTATGGACGTACAGACTTCTTTCAACCATTTGTACCATTCAAATGCTTTACTGTGGCTAAGAGGCCAAGTTGATCATTTTTACTCCTTCATGTACTAGAAATTTCATCGCAAGTCCCGGGTTGACTTGAACAACACTCGTATATGACAATAACAATAAAAAAACTTCAGTTTCAGATGCAAGATCAGCCTCCTGTTCTCCTACTTCAGTAGTTGATGATGCATGGAAATCCATCATAGTTATCATGGAAGTCCATGACTGCTGGGGAAACTGCAGTCGCATTAACATTTTGTAAACATTCTCCAAAAGTCTTGAAATATCTAATTCATGTACATTTTGCCCAGCCAGTAGTTTCCCCTTCAATGCTCACTTGCTTGAAAAAAAACAACAACTCAATCCTCTCAACATGGATTTGTCACAGTTCGCAAAGTATCACATCTGTTCGCTTGTCTTGTTTTGCCAAAAAAGTGTAAAATCAAAGATTTTGTAAGAAGAACATGTTGCAGTTTTCACATTAAAAGTTTTGTTACAGACAACTTTTTGTACCAGATTGAGTGAATTTCATTCATCGCATTTTTGCGGTCAAATTATCCATATATGTTGTTTCCGTATATGTTTTTGAGGAAGAAAATATAGGAATTTAAACTGACAGAAAAATTGAAATATAAAACAAAGTGGGGGAAAAAAGTCACATGGAGATATTTAAAATGGCTGTAATTGCACATTTTATGGCTGGCTGCTGCCTGGCAGGGGGTCAGACTTCGAAAAAGTACAGTGGCTTTTGTTCAGATGTCACATATAATCGCCTATCTGTCAATCAGTCACCCGGAAAGCTTGTTATTTCCAATATAATAAAAATGACCTTTCGGGTTTATAATAAAATAAATTTGCACTTGTACTGGCTCAAGATTGTTAGAATATTTGTCATTTTTTTATGTATTTTTTTTTTATGCATGCTGTCTTTAGTTGAATTTTTGTTTCAGTAGACATTACTGAGTACACAGACCCCTAATTATAATAAATAATCAACAGTTCTTGACCTATCAGACGCGAGACTTCAGAGGCATTATGGTATATTTAACTAAAGTAGCCTAAGGGTTATTAACATGTTATTTCCTCAGAGTTTGACATCTTCTACCACATCCTATCAGCATAATTACGTGTTTAAGCAACATCCATCTATCAGCGCACACCTTCACGGTCATACTCATCCACACCGATCGATACGGACAGGAATAATTGCGTGTGCACTCGATTCCTGACTCTCACAGCTACTTAAACTTGTCAGCATTACGGTGATCTGGCTTGACGCACTGGTTTGACACTAATTTACCGAGCGCTTGCTGCATGTCAGATCACCCAACGTCTAGCAGTTAATGAACTACGCTTCTCACAGTTCCGCTCTCAGCATGTATTACTGAAATACCTGCACGTGGTATCTCCAAGGAGACTATGATATAGTCGTTTATCAGCTAAACTCCAGCAGAAGGTTGCCACTGCCTGTGCTGTCAAACCATAACCGGCGCCGATTTGTTGTCAAGTTTCTATGTGATGTTTCGAATGTGTTCTTATCTCGTCACTCGACTCTGTGACTTCAATTAACATGACATGAATCGGTGCAGGGGAATATAATCAGAGATGATGTTTCTAAAACAGATCCGGTCGAAATAGGGGCCACGGTATCAAAGCATGCGGTGAAATTGAATACGGGGGGAAAAAAACATATTACAGAGTCGAGCGACAGCCTCAAATGATATTTTTAACGACGCTTATAAGTAGAATAGTGCCTGAAGTAGCTCAAAATATTTCATGCAAATTCTCCTTCAAATAAATACAAGTTGAAGGACAGCTTCAATTACTTCGCTCAAGTTAAACAAGCAGGCAAAGTCAAGCAGGGGTGTAATCTACTAGGGGTGTTCGAGTCAAACCGGGATGTGTGCCGAAATTTCTGGTGAATGAAAGTGTAAAAAGCGATTGACATTGGCAAGTGATGCGTCTGTCAGTGGGAACTGTACACATAATCATTCACCAACACCACTTGCACGTTAAGGGAACTCGACTAGTAGTTATTGCCACATCACCCGTACATACCTGACCTCGATCCAAGACATTTCCACATGTTTAGGGCAATAAAGGAGTTCCTGGGAGGCCGGGTTTTAGGTGTGAAGCACTACTGAGAAAACTCTCTATCTTGATGGTGTCCAAGCACTAGTGAAACACTGGTATACGTGCATTAGTGTAGCAGGAGTTTACAGTTTATAGAGAAATAAAGGGAAGTTTTAGTCTTAAAACCGTGTTCTGTGCAATCAAAAGTCCCGGTTTGACTTGAACACCCCACATTTTTTAATAACAAAATATGTTAATAAGTCCAGACTCAAAAATGTGCTTTAACATTGGATAAGACTTCATGGTGGTAACATGAGGGTAAATAAAGCCAAACTGAGGGCTGGAGGGAGACAGAACAGGTCCTGTACACACTTTAGGGAATAAACCAGTGACAGAAAGGGACTAAAACATACAAACTTAACAATATAAACAAAAGCACATGAAATTAACTTTGTGCAAATTTGTGCAAAACCATGTACCCTAATGAACAATTAAAACAAATTAAAAAAAGTTTTGGAATTTTTTTAATATAATATAAAGATTTTAGAATAGAATATGACAATATCCTGAATAATAAAATATAACTAAATACATTATTAAAGAAAAAGAAAAAAAACACAAATATGTCAGAACCAAAAGACCAAAGTCAACTCACAGCACTGTGCTCAAACGACCACGCTTCACTGCTTATAGAAATATTATAATAATTTAGCAAAAATGTACAGTTTTCTATTATACAAAAAAAATGTGCTGGTTAAAACCACTAAAATGTTGAAAGGAGGACTTTAAATAATTATCAAAATCCACATGCACTTCATTAACACATATATTAATAATCGCAAAACGAACATTTTTTTTTTTTTTTTTTACAAAATTGGATGAAACACATAAAGAAGCATGGGATCTAATCAGATCTAAATCTATCATGCAGCGAGGCAGACGCTCGTCCTCGTGGATTCGCACCACGTAAACCCGAAAATGAAACAGTTCCATGCATAAAAGCATGTTTACTCCGAAAACCCTGCAGAGAGAAAATTGGTGATAAATGCCTCCCTCTGCATCGCACTGTGATTCTCGTGCATTACCGGGGACTGGGCCCCATGAGATCCGTTACCTGAGTCAAATTTATTATGACTATCACGCGGCATGTCCTTTCTCTTGTACTTTGCCTGATCCTTGGCCCGTGTTTGCATTGCTAATACGCTTCCCGGCTCTCTGTGGTCTCCTGATAAATCAACCTGAGCAGATGGTATTTAGCAACACTTTTGCACATGTCTGAGTATCGTGTTTAGGGGCCCTTTATCGCCCGGGCCCTCTGGGCCCCAAACAAATTATAGAATTTTTTTTCTTTCTTTTTTTTTATCTTACTCGGAATACTACTGGAGATGCATATCAGATACTTCAGTGAAAAAAAATTAACATAAATAAGTTTTGTTCAGATACAAGGTCAGGGTAAAGCAGTCGTTTTTATCCTGGATGTACTTATCAGTGCCTGGAACAGGTAGCAGTGGACACGGTACACAAGTTACTGTACCACCTCAGCTCCGGAAGAAAGTGACCCCTCATAGATTTTTTTTTTTTCAAATTCAATATTATATTTCTTTATGTTAAAATGACGGAATTAAAAAGTGTTTTTTTTTTCCGCCCACAGATTGAAAATTATTAAACAAACTAATTTTGCAAGGTAAATACTTGACTAGCAGGTAAATCTGTCTAGCTAACTTTCCTAACAGTTACCATGTAAACTAATCAAGCGTATAATTATTTAAAACAACTCATAATGTTAAATAATAATAACTAAAATGTTAATTTGTGTAGCTAATAACTTTTATTAAGATTTTATACAGCCGATGGGAAACTAGCAAGCTAACTGATAAAACTAATGCTGCTAACTAAATCTGATTCCACAACTCCTTCAGCTCTGGACGTTATTGCTGTAGGTTTTTAATTCATAGGTAAAGTGCCTTGCAAAAGTATTCATACCCCTAGAACTTTTCCATTTTTTTGTCACATTACAACTACAAATGTAAATGTATTTTTTATTAAGATTTTATGTAATAGAGAAACAAAAAGTGGAAGGAAAATGAAAGTCACCTAATTAGTAAATAAAGTCCTTCTGTGTGTAATTTAAACTCAGTATAAATACAGCTGAAAGGTGTAAAGCTAAAGGTTTGTTAGAGAACTTTAGTGAACAAACAGGATCATTCATGAAGCCCAAGGAACACACCAGACATAAAGTTGTGGAGAGGTTTAAAGCAGGGTTAGGTTATAAAAAAACCTCCCAAGCTTTGACCACCTCATGGAGCGCTGTTCAAATCCATCATCCGAAAATGGAAAGAGTGTGGCACAACTGCGAAACCTACAGTACCACGACCGTCCACCTAAACTGACAGGCCCGGTGAGGAGACCATTAATCAGACAAGCAGCCAAGAGGCCCATGGTAACTCTAGAGGAGCTGCAGAGATCCACAGCTCAGGTGGGAGAACCTGTCCACAGGACTACTATTAGTTGTGCGTGGCACAAATCTGGACTTTATGGAAGAGTGGCAAGAAGAAAGAGAAAGAGAAATAATTGCTTGATGTGTCCACCATGTCGCGGCACACGTTACCGGCTGGGAGAGAAACCACACAGTGTGCTCTCTGTTTACTGATTAAAGGAGATATTTAAGCTTTTGTCCAGCGTCACATCCGTCTCATACATCAAAAGAACAAATATCGTTACCGTATTCTGGGGACAACGAAGACAGAAAGTCATACAGAAACCTGGAGACTGACAGGCGATATTTAGTACATTAACATGTTCCAGGGAGACAAAAAGGTTTAGGTTTTGAGGAAGTATTTCCATATAAAGACTAAGAAGCGTAATGAAGGGGTTGTTTAGTTTCCCAATTTGGTGAGGCATGTGAGTAATTAGAAATCTAGGAAGTTGTATATTTAAATCGCTAGTTACGTTTTGCCAAGAGAACTGGCTAGTTGCTGTAACTAGCCAACTAGAGCAACGAAAAACCCTCCATGAAACAAAGCTAGCAGGATAACTGCTAAAGATAATGCTTACAGGGGAAACTGACTTGCTGCTAATTTTTCTTTGCTTAAGCCCAGCGTATGCTGTCACATCAAATGCATTTTTAAACACAAAGCATTGAAGCAAGTGTAAAGAGAAACTGACATACACACTACCTTTCCCTGCTCATTCACCATCGTCTGTAGAATATATTCCCGAATCAAGGTGGAATTTACGGCATTTATCAGAATGAACAGCGTTAACTTAAGGTTAATGTAAGGTTTTATGATTTTTAAGGTGGAAGGTTTTATAGCATGATGCAAACTTTCCCATGCCTGTACGCCCATGAAACAACCGCTCTCGTTGAACTTACATGCTAATGGCTGATTCTTTTGATGTATGGGACACGGGGGCCTATTGCTTAAATATGCTCTCTTTGCTGATAATAAACAGAAATCTTCAGACATCATGTGTGCTTGTGTGTTTTTTTCCGTATCTCCCGGTTAGAACATCATCCGGTAAGTGTATGGAAGTGCGACGAAACACAACAAGCAACGATTCTTCTTCTTTTACATCATCTTGTAATGATGTTGTTGGTGTGGGGATCTGAGGACATGGGTTCGAGCCCCGCCATCAGTGGGTTTTCACACCCCATAACACAAAGCTACTGCATGCAGTGCCGGTCCCCAGTCCGGATAGAATGGGAGGGTTGCGTCAGGAAGGGCATCGGCGTAAAACCTGTGCCAAGTTGTTGTTGCGAATTGATTTTGCGGAAGATGACTTTTAAATCATCCTAAAACCTAACAATTCAGGCACTCTTCTTAAACCTAGCAACTTGCTGAACCTTAAACTTAACATGATTGATTAAATACTAAAGATGAGGGTATTAGTATCAGGATAAAGCTCTTGAGTTCTCCCACGGATAATACCCCTCCAAGCCTAATAATGATGAATCGCTGGTTAAATTTACCCCCAGGAGTTTTACTGAATGCTTGATAATACAGTAGACCAGATAACGTTGTATGTTGGGAAACTTCAGTCATTTTGGATATTACAGATTTTTATCAGGCTCCAGCTGGTCTTTACAACTCTTTCGAGGACAGCACACCGTTAGATTTACGATATGGTGATATTTACAGCTTTCTCTTCAGGTATGATTTAATGTTAAACTGTCATTTAGTAAAATCGAAACATTGTTTAGGCAGAATATAAAAAATTTATATTCTGTTATTAAACACACCAGTTTCTGACCTGTTTATCACCCGAACTCACCATCCACCTGTCACAAGTGACTGAGGTCTCTGTGCGCCGGTGTTTTTTAGCCATTTAGTGGGCCTTCACACTGAGCCCTGTTCCTGTACACAAAACATTGGGTGATTGGCAGCAGAAACTGATAATGATGTAGTTTTGACCGAGTCGTCATTGGGATGTCACTGCATTGTCGCTACATCAATGAGAGTTCTCACAGCGTCGTACACGTTATCCTGGTGCTTACTACATTTACATTTACATTTAGGCATTTGGCAGACGTTCTTATCCAGAGCGACTTACAGTACAAAAAGTGCTTTAAAGTTTACATCACTGGAACTAGGGGGATTAGTCCAAGTACTGGAACTAGGTTTATGATGCGCGTACAGCAGGTTATCAGTGTGTCTATGTAAAGTTCAGAGAATTTAGTATCAACATTGCATTTAATTCCTTACACCATCACATTGTTATACAAATGCACCGGACGCATTGAGAACGTAGTAAGATATAGTAATAACTTCGATCTCATTCACCTTGGTGAGCATGTGATCATGTGCGTGATAGGAAACTAGCGACAACACGATAAGAACCTGACAGGGATTCGGCAAGGAAGTAGTATAAACTTGATGATAAATGCACATTCTTTTCCATTTTATCCCCAATCCCATTGCGTTCTTTGACATTTTTATAATGCAGTGGGAAATTCATGATTTTCATCAGAGTATGACGGGCCATTTAGTGCGTATTATAAAACAGGTGCAATTAAAAAAAAAAAAAAAAAAAAAAAAAAGAGAAGGGAAACAACTACCTAAATTAAGATTTAGGGAAGCAGTGATTGAACATAAAAAATATAACAATTGCTAAGTGATTACCATAAGAAGCTTGATTATGCTAGTGAAAACAAAACAACAAACCTGGCTCAGTTTCTCCCCTGCATCTACTCCAAACCTGCGAACATAACACAAGTATATCACACGTTGTTGTAGTTGTTGTTGTTTTTTCGACTGCTTCCGACAAGTGGCCCCCAAGTGGTGCCAAGCTTGGCTCTTCCTGATGCAACCCTTCCATTTTACCTGGGCTTGGGGACGGAACTTCATCCAGCTGCTGTAAATCGAACCCGGGCCTTCAGCATACCAGGCAAAACACCTACCACTGAGCCACGAGTGCCCCTAACACAAGTACTGTTTATCACATATTGTGGATATTTAGTGTGTTAAATTTAATGAACATGCTAATGGTCACTACGCAAGTGCTCACCAAAAAGAGTGAACCATCGTCTCCCTACTGGATGGCTGATTGGATCAAATCTCTATTCTTTTAGGAAACAAATAAAACTGTCTTCAAGCTTTTTGAACTTCTATGTCGAGATAATCCCATGCACAACAATTGTCAATTGTCTGTCACTGTAAAACTTCACAGACAGAGTATCAGACAAAACAGCATCCGGTTTGGTTTTACATCGAGTCTCACTTCACACGCAGGATCTCTACAGTCTCAAGTTTCAACCAGTACCGGAAACCAGAAATGTACCAAAAACATTGCTAGCGATGCATCCTTAAGTATGACGTTACTGATCTCACACACTGACAGGTTTCGACTTCCAAGTTCACGCCGGGACTTTGATCAATATGGCACACGGATCTGCAAAACCTGCAACTTGGAACACGCCGGTGCAGAGAAACCTGCTGAGTGTGGTCATGAATTTACGAAAAGAAACCCGAGAGACTAACAGGAGATTGAGAGAGCGAACTGGGAAAGTTGTTGGGGAAAAAAAAAACAAAACTCTAAGGCATTAGCTTAAGAACAAAATGAAACACTTGAGTTAAAGTAAAAAAAAAAAAGAAAAAGAAAAAAAGTGTTGCTTAAATGAAATGTAGGAGTAGCTGAGTTGAGCTCAGGCGGGATTTTGACCTGCTAAGAAAAGACGTGAGAGAGAAAGCGAGAAAGAGAGAGAGAGGGGGTGTTAAACATGAATTTGAGAAACACTGCAGAAAGTGAGAAGATTTACTGTATGTTGACATCGAGGGAGAGGCACAAAGCAAAGACGGAACAGCTCGGCGTTTTCCACGCATCAAAGGCCAGAAGTTGGAGCGGAGCCTGGGGGGACGACTGGATTAGCGGCTTCGGCATTGTTGTGACGCCTTATCACACTGACACATTCTCTTGGAGCGTGAGCTCTGCCAGACTCACGCCACACTTCCCCAACTTGTAGCATGTGTAATTGTGGGACGCATTCCCTCAAGCCAGAACACTGACTAACGTTTCCTTTCGTCTTCATGTTCACATCCTTCGTTTGTGCTCAATACTCCGGATTCTCCAGACAGCAGACATGAGTGAGCGCGTGCCTCATACGCTTAGGCATAGCCTGGCGTAGCATAGCCTAGCAGATAGTGGCTAGGCTGGTTAGCGCTGCCATGTGACGGAGCCTGATTTCCTGTGACAGTGATGTTTCCTGAAGCAGGACAGATGTGGGCCAGTGGGTCAGACAGGGACTGTGTGCGACAGCCATTTATTATATATAAAGGTTTTACATAGATGCAGTATATTAGGTTTACTCGTTATCACACGCTTTAGTAATAATAAAGCATTTGACAGATCTTTCGATCAATGCTATATAATAGTGAACTATGAACACGTGTTCGTCACATGTCAAAGCTTTCATAAGGCAGTTTATGAACAGAATTGATTTTGAACATCTTTCTTCATATACAGCTCACAAATACAGTTCATAATGTATTATAAACACTTATATATCTTTAATATAAGCAGACTTGTTACTGACAAACTCTTGATGGAAATGTGTTGCATGTACATTTTTAACAATGAGATATAAATACATTAAGAACTCCATTCATAAACATTTTCCCATGTGTTATGACAGTGTTATGAACACTACCCATCAAGGTGCAACTATTGTCTGAAGGGTAAGCGAAGGTCGTTATGTGCTTTCTCCGTGACAGCTGATGTTAGCCGACCACATATTTTCAAACTGATGCTCACGCCATGTTGGTAATGTTGTAAAAAAACACTCTGAGTAAAGTGCTATCCACCCTTTCCTCTTGCGTGAGACACCAATGATTGGCTAGAATCACTTTGATTGATCTGAGATTGTGCATATGCCATCCCATATGACGGCATGTTAATATGTTATGGACATATAATAATTTGATTTCATAACATGAATAATTTTATTTACGTAAAGTGTCACGAATATTGCTTGTAACTTTGTTGATATTGTAATGTGTAATGCCTCCTCTTCATGATTAGACAGAACAAACCATGACATAAATGTATTTAAAATCATACAGTGATATACAATACTGTACATCTCACATAAAAACACTTTTATTGAACTATTGACCATGAACTCTTGACCCCACCCACTAACTTCTTCAAATTTTGCTAGCAGAGCTAAAGAATCAGACTTTGGTATATTTATTCTAGTCTTGAGGAACGGTACTCCAGGTTTCCTATTTGGCAAGTTCTTGTCTCTCATTTTCAGTCTGGTCCCTTTCAGGGGAATTATTATTATTATTATTATTATTATTATTATTATTATTATTATTATTATTTTGGTTAAGCCACACAGTGACGTATGAATCATTTAAGCATTAAAACCATTCTACTTAGTCATGACCCGGTGAGAAACAGATGCAGATGTTGACAGATGATTAGTATACTGGTGATGCTGAATGCTGAGTGGATGAAACAGATGAGAGGGGTAACGAAGTTGATGCTGAAGTTTTTACATAAACAACCAATTTTGAAAAGTTTTTCATCTTCAGGCACTTTGCAGGCTGTTTCAGTAAATAATCTATTCCCATTTCTTTTAATTGATTCTTTCAATTGAATTTAATAGAAAGAAATGATAGGGGTCAAAACTTTTGCACATAAAAGTTCAATAAAAAAGACAATCAATGTCTTTTACGTGATGTACAGTATTGTATATCACATGTACAGTTAAGTAGTTTTATTACAAAAGGACCAAAATATAATATAAAATATATAATTTTTCTAATCATGGATATAACTCATTTTGACATAAAAAAGAGAAAGAATTGTATTATATTGTTTCTTTGTTTTTAAAAACTTTATATTTAAAATAGTCCCATGCTGGTAGCACTTAATGATGTTACAAACAGCGCCATCGTTCATTCCATCTTTTATGTGATGTTGAACAAAATCAATATACAATATAACAAAGTTACAATAAATAGTTCTGCAATATCAGGAGTATCTTCACACCAGAGCGAGTCTATGCTGCTAATAATCAAGGAACACAGTGAACGGAACAGAACGTTTACAGGACGAAACAAGGCCTGATGAAACAATGGCAGCTGAGAAGAGAAAACGCCGTTCTGGGAAATGTTCACAGCGGAAAAAATAAAAAAATCACGCTTATGACTCTGCATAAAGAGCAAAGCCACGAGAGAACTCTTGGCAAGCCATCAAATTGAACACTGAACCCTGTCTCTCTCTCTCTTTCTCTTGTACTTTTCTCTCGTGCCTTTATTGAATTGCACGCAGTAATTCACAGCTTCGGTCGTTTCCGTTCAGCCCCGTCCCTGCGGATCGCCTTTTGATGGAATGTTCTAGGTCTCAGAAGCTGAGTGACTGTTTGAGGTAACGCGTTGCTCTCTGACACACTGTAGTACCTTCTAGTCGCCACGACCGAATATACCCGGCGACACGCCTGCAGATCTGTCACGTCTCTTCAGCATCAGGGAGTGACGCGGCCCCCTTTGGGGCTACAGGATGGATCTGCCATATTTTCCTCTTGCGCCGCCGTCGAGCGCTTTTTATTGGCATGGCGGCCTGGTATTTCTATGCAATATCTAGCTGCTTTGTGAAAATGCTTTCAGCAATGAAAGAGGTTTAGTTTCAGATGGACTTCGCTGGCCTTTTACAACTAAAGAACCTTTATTCATATAAAAAAAAAAATCTCTAGAGTGAATAAAAAAAAAGACAAATTTCTTTATGGTTCACATGAGTAGGCACCCAAAGGCACATGAATAATTCATATTTCTTTCATTGGTTTTTTTTTTTTCAGTGACATGTAGGACATGTGAAAATTTCTACTTTTCATGTTATTTATCATTTGCAGAAACATGTATAACTTTTGCCTAAGGAGTGAATTTTTTTGCCATAATAATTAATACATGAAAAAAAAAAAAAAAAAAAAACACCAGAAAATAGGTCTTCACGTCGCCATTAAATATTAATCCATTTTTTAAAGCAGAAACAAAAGAATAAAGGTATAAGTGGATGATCCAACGATTGAAAGAGGGGAAAAAAAGCATTGTGTGGTGCTGGAGGCCACGGCAATGCCGGATAATGGAAGTCTGCTTTTGAGGCCACTGGTTGTAGATATGAAATTTTAATCCATCTTTCTAAACTTCTCGTCAGTGCAGGTCAGGCTATTACCTGCAGGTCACGCACACAGACAAAGCAGGTCACGGCGAGGGCGATGGAAAAATCAACCCCGACCTTCCATGTGTTGTTCAGACTGCATGCTTCTCTGAGGTACGGCTGTTTTGAAATTGACATCCATTTAGTAGAATGAAAAAAAAAAAAAAAAAAAGAAATGAAAAGGTGCACAAACTGGGGTTAGATGCGAGTCGATCACAACTTTATTTAAACGTGTACTCAAAATATATAGAAAAGCTTGGTGTACAAGATATCACACCATGTTCCTGTCTGGGACCTCGGATAAAATGTCAAGAAAATACTTAAGGGGATGTAGTGATGGAGGAAAATAATCAATTATGGCGTGGTGTGATAAAGCAGACTTAATCTAATACTAGAGATTTTTCCAGTACATTGTAAATCAGTTACACCAGAACAGTTTGGAAAAATATGGTTTCTTATTAGAATATAGCACATTGTACATTTTCACCATTTACAGTAATAACTGGTTCCTGTTCTACCTTATGTTCTAGCAGCTACTCTTTCTTTTTCTCTCCAGAGTAATAAGAAGGGCAACTGAAGTTACCGAGAAACCTCAAAAACATTCTGTTTAAAGTTATAACTTTACCTTTCACTGTTACAAAAATCGCTGACACTGGAGACTCCTTATAGATAACAATAACATCAGAGGAGGTGCACAACTACTGTACATTACCCATCACCCCCAGCACATCACGTGCCTCGCTAATCAATCTCATTCATGTCTCGTTATGTCTTGTTTGCATGACTATATAAGCTCATATCTGAACAAACCCTCTGTGACATCACCCGAAGGTTTTCTGAAGAGCAGTTTCCGCTGTAGGACCTCCGGTCGCCACCATCTTGGCAGGATCTGACTCTGCCTAAACCCCAGTTAACCTCATGAATGGGCAAATGGGTGGACCAATGCAAGCATGGCTGTTGGTATGAACATGACTACTGTACTAACCTCAGTTAGCTTAGTTGTAGCTTAGGCAAAATGCTAAAGTGGATTACATTCATTTATACACTAACGTTACTCTGCATTTGATTGAACTCTGTCAATTCATTCACTGTTCCTCAAATCGACCACATCCCTAAATAAGCATAATTTATGGCTCAATATAATTTTAATTGATGACATGAAAATGAATCAACCTACAGTTGTCATGAAAGGGAAATCTAGCTATGGAGACCAAAAAAGTTCATTTTTTTTGTACCAGGCTGTAAACATGTTTTGGGGATTGACTCACTTTTGGAGCTCTAGTGGTCATTTGCACATTTTGGCACTTCCACTTTCAGACTTTGCCCCTTGGGTAAGTTCTAGCTTTTCTGACCGAAAAGCTGTTGTTATCTTGTACTGTATACCACATTATTGCTCCCATGTATGCTCTGTATGCTTCTTGTCTATTATTCACAGGTGACATTAATAGTTCTGGTTTTTACCATCCTTAATTAATTACTCATGCTTCCATCCACCTCCTCGACCATTTCCTGTTGGACAAATCCACATAACTCTCTCAAACGCTTTAACAGTACAATCTTGCAATCTAGTTCCTATTTACTGCTTGACATGCATTTTGAGATTGCATTGAATGATCCCCTTGTTGAAAATTAACCATATCCTTCTGATGTTATAAACAACAAACTCACATGACCTATTCAGGTTCACGATAGAACGAGAGAAGGATAGCTGGTTGTCCTGAAATACGGTACACCAAGGTTGCGTCTGTTTTCATGGTGGCGTGAACCACCGAGAGTTCTCCAGGGAGTTGACAAGATCTTGACATTTGGATGCATCTCCAGTACAGCGGCCTGGTCTAGCTGAGATTTCATTTTGAGGTGATGAGCTGCCATCCGTGATGAGATGTCTGACAGACACGCTGAGATGCATGAAGGAGGAAACAAGGAGATGAGGTGAGTGTCATCAGTATGGCAGTGGCAAAAAAAAAAAATATGGTAGGATATGACCTTGGTGCAAGAGTGGGTAATAAAAATGCAAATATTGCGATATGAGCAAGCTAACAGGCCATGTTTAAACATGTACTTTAACAAGAAAGTTGCTAATTGTGCTATGATTATTTCAACATAACTGGTGAAGTGTGAACACTATGATCAGAATTAAGATCACAGTTTCAGTCTTACAGTTAACAAAAATGCTAATACTAGTACAGTATTTGAATAAAAGCTTACGTAGTGGTAACAGTTTAGATCCGTCCAACAAAAAAAAAAGAAGCTGAATGTGCAGTTGACTTAGTCGGATTTACAGCATAAGCCTGCAGTACAGTATATTAGTCTAAATGATTCTTTTCACAGGGGTAGCTTGATAATATGATGTAATGTTTACCTTAATGTTAATCTTTATGGACTGAATGCTGCAATAGATACAGCATTAGCATACTGGAAACTGTCTTCTGGTCAGTGGTGGATTATGTTATGGGCCCCTAGGCTACTGCTTGTGTGGGGCTCCCCCTTACTCATTATGCTTTACCAAATAATAAGTAATTTAGTGCCATGCGCAATAGCGTGCTACAAATACAGTATTCCACAGCCCGTCACTGACAATACGTGACATACTGCACAACAGTTTGTTAAATATGTTTCTCATGACCCAATAGGGGTCCATTTAAAAAGTAATTTTAAATAGTCTGGTCAATCCCCTAGGCTGCAGCCAAGGCCAGCCTGAGCATTAATCTGCCCCTGCTTTTTCCAGATTTGAAAGTTATTATTTAAAAAATAACAATAGATAAATATCTTTAAAATGCAAAAAACATTCAAGCCATCTGAAAATGCTAATCAGCTAAATGCTTAGTCATCAAGCCTGGAATTAAACCAGTACTTCATCTACAAAAACTACCTGAGATCAATCTAACTTGGTAAATAAGAACATAATTTTTATATATTTTCTATATATTTCAGTCAGTCACTGAGAAATAGCTGTGCTGGATATTTTAACTAAAATCTTAACTGCGGTATGTGGAAAAAAAAAAAAACTTGTTACTAATATGTTTTGCGGGCTTGAACAAGCGAATATTACTTTCCTAGCTTATGCTAACTGTGTGTAGGTAAACAGGAAATGTATTTAGTCACTCAGTCAAGATATTCAGATAGGGTCAACATTTTTTTTTAATTGCTATCAGAATCTAACGCAGCTAGTCAGCAAGGTCACATTGAAATATATTGTATAAAAAAATGTAGCATCGGGATACAAAGTATTTTCGACATACGAACTAATGTTGCGCTAAAGGTGGCTAAGTTGCGCGTACATCCGGGAGCCATTCAGAACTTGTTTGCATCAGTGGAAAGACAAGTAAAGCAAGTTTACGTATTTTTTATGTTCTTTTTGTGCATATTGTGCAAGCCATAGCACCATGGGACCCAAGAATGTTAGCAAGGATGGTAGCAAGAAGAAAAAGGAGCCCCTTTCAGTTTGGTTTTTTAAAGCAATCAGTGCCAAGTGTAATCATAAATTAAGGTGGATAATTTTTTTTATAATAATATTTTTTCATATTTTATTTTATTTAAATTTGTATGATGAGCTTCCGCTATACGCCAGTTAGTTTGATGATAGCATAGCATATGATGGAAAATATTAGCATTTGAGTTACTGTAAATACACCCTGCAGATGAGTTGGATAAGGTAAACAGCTAAATAAGATGAGGTTTATATCTTGACATGGCAAAGATGTCTGACGGAAATTACATCCGAGTAATCCGTTTAGCATCGGTTAGCATAAATATCTTGTTGATATCAACAGTTCAAGCTAGCTAAAGGTGTTCAGTCAGGCAACATCCTAAACTGCTAATATTGTTATTTAAATCTCAGTCATGCAGCCTAAAATAGATAACATAAAATAGATAAGGTAATGCTACATGTGCAAAAATAAATTTGTCCTTTAGCATGTAGGAGGAAAAAACTACAAGCTCTAACTGTTGGTATGTGGATGCTTATATTTTAGTCAGTGAGCTAGCATGATCTTTATTTAAAAAGTATTTTAAAAATATTATCCTGATGCCCTTTTAAGTAAATTTGTGCATGAACACTTAGCATGGATAATTCAAGCAGCCAGCTAGCAGCTCGGTCATGGTGTATGATAGTAGTATTAGCATTTTGGGCTTCGATGGATAAAATAAATATTAACATTGTTAGCGTTTCTGACTGAAGTACGTCTGAATAATTGATGGCATGTGAACAGATAAGTCACGGAGGATAATCAGATACAGTTCAGTCAGTCATGCTAATAAAATGCTAATAGACACTACCTGATCCCTGCGCTTACCGGTTTGTCATTCTCATGTGGGTCACGTTAGGCTTTTCTCGGCCAAGGTTCTGCTTTAAGTGCGAAGAGAAATTTCAGGTTGACGTCCAGAGTCAATCCCCTACTTTTGGCATGCTTCACAGATGCTTAAGACTCTCATGGTGGAGAATAAATGCTGTCCTTATCCATGCTTTGGAGCGCCTCGGGCTGAAGGGCAGCTCTCGTGCAAGCTATCAATAGTGAGTCCGTCCCGAGAGAGCCAAACAGATTGAGGTCTTATTGGCCGGACTCAGTCAGGTAATGTCCTCCAGGAGTTATTGCAAACTGCCCCTCTTTTCTTTCACTTTAAAGACTCTCGGAGAGCGTGACTCGTACTCTCTGAATAACCGCGAGAAATCAATGATGGATGCCGACCTGCCAGTTGATCGTGCTCATATGTCAACACATTAGCATGCTTTTCTTCTCTTGCTTTAGGCGTAAATATTGACTGGATCTCAAATACAGAGGTATTCCCAATGGTGCACACAACCAAGCCCTTTGTGTCACTGACATTCTCTTGAGCAAAAGAAGATTTTAATAATTCATATACAGTAAACATACAGAGTGTTTACAGGTTTGAAGATGGTTTCGCTTACATGAAGCAAGTGCTACCTCATTAGTATGGCCTTAGCAGTACATGTATTTAAATTTGTACTGTTTAGTACAGCAGGTTCGATTCGTTGCGAGCTGAATGAACCTCGAAGCATTTTAGACATTTTTTGTTTTGCATTTTTTTAATAAACATATATAGAGCTCAGGATTGTGCAGTATAGAGTAATATATCCTTTTTTTCACCACAACGTAGGCAATAAGATGAACTGGATTTTATTTCATTTTAATCAACTACACACACATGACTGAGCAAAAAAAGAAATAAAATAAATGGGTCACATAGGTAAAGAAGTAACACAGATACACATAATCACATGTTTTCCTGGTTGTTTTTGGTTGTTTTTCTGACCTAAAATTTTTTTTATATTAATTTAAATTTTTAAAATTTATATTAAATAATATGCTCATTTTAAGAGTTCTACATTTTTGCGGCGTCATTAAAATATTCTGGTATTATAAACTTAATACTAACTTTCGTTCTACCTGACATATCCAAAAACCCAAATGCACAGTTTGATGGCTATGTAAG
>JAQMYJ010000018.1:3098744-3111478 GCA_030014305.1 Clarias laeviceps | reverse complement strand
ATCATCATGGAGCTTGATGGGTTTTGCAAATGCACTTGACACAATACTGTTCTTGCAAGAACTGTTCCAGAACAGCTGACCTTCACATCGCAAAATAACAACTGACTGTTAGTGTTGTTACGTAATTACATAATGCCATATGTGTTATTTCATAATTTTGAAAAAATCCAGTATTGTTATAGAATGTAGAAAATAAATCCAAATATTTGACCTGTCCCGTACTTAGCGGTAATATCGCCAGCAGCGGGAAAAAAAAGACTCTCCATGACATCCTAAAGCATAGCAACTTACTGTAACTTTCTACACAATTAAAATGACTTATTTCCATCTCTTTTTCTGAAATTGTCTTCCCGCACAACCTTAAGCAATGAATCATTACGTAAGATAACGGTCAGATTGAAATCCGATGAGATGGATTGGCACCCTGACCATGGTGTACCACGCCTTGTGCGCTAAGTCTCATGGGATAGGCTCCAGGCCCACCGCGACCCTGTATACAGGATAAAGCTTTATAAACAATAATGATGATTTTGATGATGTTATTTTTATTATTTTAAAAACTTGAATATTTTCAAGTGCGCATTTAATAATTAATTCATTTAATTAATTATTTATTTTTTAACTCGTCCCTTTAGGAAAACTGTACCTCTAGTAAATACCTAGATGTTTTTTTTAAAGAAAGAAAGAAAACTTTATGTGAATTTGTTATGCATCTAAGAAATGATAAGCAGTGGTTTAAAGCTTGTATGAGTTCATACAGTATGTTTACGAGTTAAATTCATCCTCATTAAAAAGGAAGTGAATGTCTTTGTTTTTCAAACTTTGTTGTACCGAAAACGTCTCAACCTCAAAACCGAGGTATGTTCTTTATCCATAATTTTATTTATTTATTTATAATTTTTTTTTACATATCATCACACCCCTACCGTTTATCATCTCCTTTTCCTCTCTCTTAAAGTTAATAAGACTCAACAGGCAGCTTTAACGAGGAGGAAACCTCGAAGCCCTGTTCAGCAACGTATCATGAGAACATATCATGTCTTGAGCTTAGCCTTAAATCTTTGATGCTATAAAGCCATGTTTCTGTCAAGCTACTGTAGCACTGCTGTTAATTCTCTCCTAACACCTCAGTATACTGATTCCTACACACTTTTTTTTTTCCTGCGCTGATTGACAGAACTAGCATGTCCCACAGGACAATCTGAGGCTCGCACCACAACCCCTGTTCGTTTTCTCTCTGCTGATTAGGAAACGTTTTAAATACAATAGTCATGACTACATTTATCCTAGACCCCAATAAAAAAAAAACAAAGAGATATTCATGGCATACTTCATGCTTCACTAAACACTGTAATTAAGAGCTGATTTTCTTAGCCTGACCTTGGTGCTGTTTTGCACTTACGCACGTTACCTGCGCTTTTTTTTTTTTCTTGGAAAGAACCTCTCAATTACTGTATTATCTCCATGTTAATAGGGCATTATGGATGCCACTGGGGGTGTGAAATGCCTGCGTAATGATGGGGTTATAATAGACATCCTGAATAATGAGCTAGGATCAGGGAAATGAGACAAAGCTTTCAGTGCTAAGCCGTAATTTAGCTTATATACAGTGGGCTGCCATTTTTGTTAGCCTTGTAGCTTCACTTATTAGCAGCTTAATCAAATACACCACCATAAAGGTCACTGGGTGGATTCAGAAAAATAACAATTTTAGAATTGTTGTCGCATTCCTGTACCAATTCATACTGATTACTCATGAGCCTATTATCATCATCTAGTATTATTTGTCAATGATTAGAATTAGGACTTATTTTTCTCTTTCAGATAGTGAAACAAGTCCAAACATGGTCGAAAAGGACGTGGCCTACAGAGAGTGTCAATGTCTGTACAGTAAGTCCCCTACATACGAACGATTTCCGTTCCAGGAGTCTAATTTGTCCATGTCCAAGTCTTAGGTACACCACAACCACTTGTAGAGGATGCACACGGCACGCACTTGACGATGTACGGCAAATGTGTCATTTAACCTCCTTGATTGAACATGCAAACACATGTTCATATCTTTGAAAGTTCGTAACTTGAATTATGTATGTAGGAGACTTACTGTATTCTTAGCAAAAACATTTTTTTTTTAGATAATTATTTTCGTCTATTATATCGAATATTATATCGTCTTCAATAGGATACGATATTATTTGTGAAAACAGCAAGGTTTTAGCATGTTTAGGGGTTTAACTGTTCATAAAGTTCCTGCAGTCCCACCAGTGGCCACCAGTGGGTTCAGTTGGAAATGAGCATTCAAAACAGCGGGTGAGGAAATTGCTGGAGCTTCAATGTTGTGACATCGGCGCACATAATATCTTACCTTAACACTGGCATTTGAGGAGTTTGAGAGCCTGATTTCACTTAGAACTGCTTGGAACAGCTGAATACTGGCAATGATGCTGCATTTTACTTTGCTTGAAAATGGGAAATTGTCATCTTTTTCACAACATCTCCATGTTATTTTGTGTATTTGTATATACTGTAGCTGAGTTGTTTACTGCTCATGCTTTGATCGCCAATGTTGATTTGAAGTCACTTCCTGAACTCGAGGTTGAGGAGATGCTAAGTTTAAAATGATGGAAGAATTGCTTGAAGTGTCTGCCAAGAAAGAGAGAGCGAAAGAAACACACAGACACACACACACACACACACACACACACATGCATGCATATTATGTCTGAATGTTCTCTTGGGTTTATTCACAGAAAGAGAGCACGAGTTCACTTCCTGATTCTATTACGTTAAAGCCATTCACATGTTGTATAGAACTCCAGGGAAACAAAAAGGTTCCAGTGAGCCATAGGCAGTATTACCATATAAGGAATGAGGAGAAGGAGGAGACCATGGAAAGAGACAGGGAGTATTATAATGTACAGTAAGTCCCTCACATACTGTACAAATGACATTGTCTAACTCAATCGACTATACACATCTTGTTCTTTAGGATTGGTCTCATGGTTAAACGATGTTAAAAGAACGAGTGACGTCTGCCACCTTTTCACCTCGCTTTACTCTCGCAATTATTTTCACTTTTGTCTCCATAGTTATAGCCTGGCACTTCTTAGCATCATTGCCGCTGCTTTTACGCTTGCTTCCGGACATCCTGGGATGCACACTGCACACGTGACAATGTACACTGGACATGTGATCTAACTTCCACGATTGAACATGCATGAACACAAGTTTGTATCTTCGAAAGTTCATAACTTGAATGTTCAGCGAATCATCAGCCTCCATTAACCCTGTCCTCTGCATCCTCTTCTCTCACACCAACTAACTTCATGTCCTCTCTCACTGCATCCATAAATCTCCTCTTTGGTCTTCCTCTAGACCTCCTGCCTGGCAGTTCCAACCTCAGCATCCTTCTACCGATATATTCGCAATCTCTCCTCTGAACATGTCCAAACCACCTCCATCTGGTCTCTCTGACTTTATCTCCAAAACATCTAATATGTAGGGACAAGACTATTTCGGTAGGGACAACTGAGGTATTAGCATGTTTAGGGGTTTAACCGTTCATGAAGCCATCCTGCAGTCAGTTTTGGTGGCCACCACTGGGTTTAGTTGGAAATGACCATTCAAAATGGCGGCCATTCAACATTGCGACGTCGGAGCTCTTAATCTCTTACCTTAACACTGATATTTGAGGAGGTAGAAACGGTTTACTTTGGTTGAAAATGGTAAATTGTCAATTTTTTATTTTTAACCTCCATGGTCATTTTCTTTGGCTAACAACAAGCGAGCTTTGATGTAGCTGAGTTGGTTACTGTTCATACTTTGATCTGCAATGTTGATTGGAAGTCACTTACTGAACTCGGGGTTGAGGAGATTAAGTTTAAAATGATAGAAGAATTGCTTGACGTGACTGCCTAGAGAGAAAGAGAGAGACTTTTGGGTTTATTCACAGAAAAAAAAGGTATATAAGCAAGAATTCACTTCCTGAGTCAGTTACATTAAAGCGATTTACATGTTGAATAGAAATCCAGGGAAACAAAGGGTTCTGAGGAAACAGAGGGTTCTGGGGAAACTAAAGTGGTCCAATGAGCCTTAGGAAGTATTACCATATAAGGAATGAGGAGGAAGGAGAGGAGGGGGGGGGGACACCATGGAAAGAGAACCTTGGGAAATTTACCATTGTCTAGGGGAAATGAAAAAAGGCAAAAACCTAACAGTACAACATTCTGGAGTTCAGGAGTAGGAATTCCAAGTTGCGTGTTCTTTGTTTTTTCCTCTTCTAAGGTTATAAATAACGGGTTACAACTTAGTCTGAGTTTTAATTATAGAGTTCAAAGCACCGTGCGAGCCTTTATATGAAATATGCTTCTAATACATTCGAGCCTACGCAGATATTCAAATACGAAGACACGTCTCACCCCTCACCCCTGTGTGAAGACGTCTTCATTAAAGGCTAGTAAAAATACAGCTGTTTAATTACATAGAAGGATTGATAGATAGATAGATAGATAGATAGATAGATAGATAGATCTAAAGTAATGCAAAGACAGGTGTTGCACATTGTACTGTATATCTTACATATAGTCAGTAATATGCAGGGTAATGTGAGAACTGAACAAAAGTTACTAGTTCAATGCTAGGAACAGAAAAAATACTCCAAGGTATATAAGAGGCATATAAATAAATAAATAAAGAACTAATAAGTGAAATGAAGTTAATTGCAGCGCAACCTTGATGCGCAATTTGTGGCAAAGTGACAGTACAAATAATATTCATTGTGCGAAGAACAGCATGAAAGTTACAATGTAACTGAGCCTGTGGCAAAATATTGTATGTTATAGTGAGATTAACTAAGAGCTGGAAGCTAAGAACCTTTAAATCTGCAAAGGACCCCATAAAGAAACACTAACACTATATATACGCTTAAAAATGCATGCCCATGTTTTGAGTGTCATCTTGTAATGTAACACAATCAGATTTCCCATATGCACTACGTAGGGTGCCTACTGAGTGCAGTCGCTCAGCCGTGCATTTAAATAAGAACCCAGTGTAGCTTATAATAAACGGTCAAACCTTTATGATCAGCCCTTTAGACTGACATATGGTGGTGACACATGATGTCTCGCCTCAGGCTGTGCTGATGTCTTTGCACACACACACACACACACACACAAACACACACACACACACACACACACACACACACAAACAATTGACTTTCTGCCAGCGCATTTTGCTGCCGCTGCAGGACCTGACATTTAATGATCTTTAGACAGAGTGATGTCACATTTATCAGTCTTCATCAGAGCGAACACATCCCAATCGTCCCAGTGTAAACACAGGCCTGTTCATCCCCTACACCCACACCCACACACACACACACACGCGTGCATATTTCCTCACCCTTTCTCACTGTCTTATCTCTCTCGCTTTCACTTATACACTCAATCAGGGCAATTAACCAGCGCAGACGTTTACGGCCCAGATGGCACCGCACTAATCCTAATCCTCCTAACACCAGCCAAGTCGCTGGAGTTCGGCCAGTTCAGCGCTTTCTTCAACAGCACAGTCGTAGCCTGAAAGTGTGTATTTCGCTTCCCTTAGAAAAAAAGACAACCGTAAGCTCTTTTGCTGATATCTCTGTTCGGAAGTGAGCAGTGCTAAGTGTAATTATGGCGTCACATTAGGAGCAGAAGTTCTTTTGTTAATAATTTACAAACACACCAGAAGGAAATGTTTATATTCCTGATAGTTTTGTCACGGCTTCATGGTTGCTAGTTACTGTACTGCACCGTACGCACAAGCTTTGCGAGAGCTTTGACACGACAAACACGTCATCATTACATGTAACTCCAACTAGCTGAGCTGGAACAATAATTGTCTAGAGTTTATCCAAAAAAAGCAAAGAAAGCAATCCAGAACAAATCTAAAAATGACCGTGAATAAATATATCTTTTAAAGTTAGCACAAAAGTAATGGCACTGTATACTGTAGACTTGTAGACCTACAATAGTTCGTACCTCATTACTGAAGTTAAATATTATTTGGACAACTTTGTATTTTAAAATATTGGTAATTATTCAGCTACAAAACTTCTGTACTTTTGTTTTTAAATACATAAAAATTTGTTTTTAACTTCCACGTTTTGATCAAAGCGCAACATTTAGCTGCCGGATTCCAACAAAAGCCGATGCTTCAGGACGAGCCAATCACATCCTTTCTTTATCTCATGTGATCAAGAGTCTCTCTGTGCTACACAGCGGCTGCAGCAGTTGGTTTAAATGTGTTCAAGGGTTTTTTGGAGAATGTTGAAGGACAAGAAAAGGTGGTGTTTACACCCTGTTACTGCCATTGCAGTCACTCCAGCAGTAACGTATTACAGTTATGGTTCGCTTAACATCTGTGATACGTTCTGTAAAATAGGATACACTGTATATTTACAGTAGATAAACACAACTGCAGGCTGCTTTATCCCTTTGGAGGTGGAGTTATAGCGTTTTGAAAAGAAAGGGGAAAAAAAAAACAAAATTTACACTGACATAACCCAAATAATTTTGATCTAATATTTTGGCAACTTTTTAACACCCTTGTGCAATTTGCAATACTTCTTGCTTCATTTCAAAAACCTTTTTTTTTTTTTTTTCAATTTGAAAGCAAGGCCTTTTTGGATGTTTTTATACTTTTTACTCACAAATTTAAAATGTAGACCTTCTTGAACTTTTGCTACAGTACATTTACTGAGCTGCATTATTGTAAAATGTACAAAACCATTTACACACAAAACGATCTCTGCTGTTCTCACAGCTTCATTTAAACTGTGAATGTACTGTATGCTAGTTCACACTGAAAGCACACATGTGTAAGTTTGTTTTTGAATGCACTACAGTAACGGGTTGCTTAGCATTCTTTACATTTCTCACAAATGTTTAATTGTAATTATCAGGAAGAAAAAAACTTCATAGCTTTTCTATAGCATTTGCATTTTCTTCTTCGTCTCCTTCAGGCTCGTCTAAGAGTTATGATTCTCTACATGTCTGCAGTCTGAGCTCCGTCATACACCGACTCGGCACTTTATTAGCCGTAGTGTTCCAGTGAGGAATGAAATGCCAGCTCAGTGCAGGATGCCGGTATGATTGGAAGCAGATGCTCCTTTAATGATGTTTGAGTAAAACATTGAATGTCTTCATTTCCCTGAGTAACTCGTGTATTATAAAAACAGCCATAAAGCAAGCGTCTGTCATGAACATCCTGCCACGGGCATTACGCTCAGGATGGATTGGACTGATGAGAGCAGATTTCCAACGGTCTCTCACTATCCCAGCGCTGGGCCCGCTGTAGATTTATGGGACAATAATGCACCTTGGCCCGACTTCCTCTTGCCCTCCACATCATATCCTATTAACCTTGGCAATGTTTAGCGACGTAAGTACGGCCGCTCGGGTAATACTGCTGAAATAACGTTTTTGAAACATCAACCCCTCGGGAGTGACCCTGAGGGCTGGGATGTGATTGAAGTATAGACGGGGTGTGTGGGGGAGGGTGCAAGGGTAGGGGAGGGGTCAAGATGAGGCCGAGGGGAGCGGAGGACATTCACAACATCGAGTTTCAATTCCAGAATCCTCTTTTTTTTTCTCTTTTTTTTTTCTCTCCCAGTCACTCATTACAGCTGTAGATAAAGGACGTGATGGAAGGGGGCCACGTTTGCCACCGGACCTCTGTTCGCTCTGGTCGATTGTGTTGAATTTACTCCTGCAGTCTTCAATTGAGTCTGGTTTAATCCTGCATTGAGGGAGGAAAAGAAAAAAAAAATCAATATTTAAAGAGTTAAATAAACCCGGCTTTTTAACTTTTTTTATTGTTGAAAAGACTGGCTTTACGACTGGCCGTTACAAGGACACAGTTTTCATGCAGACGATACAGGGAGAGGGATATAAATAGGAGGGTATGATGATTAATTAGCATCGTCTCGGCCAATCGTATTAATTGTGTCATACTTTTTTTTTTTTTTTTTTTAAAAAAGCTTGCTAAGCACAATGGCGCACCCTGTAAAAATGGCTGACTTGGTGAGGCCGTGCCCGAGCGCTTAGCACAGAGGACACGAGGGGGATGAACCTGACATGAGCAAATATTTGGAAAAATGTCTTCCATTACTCGGTTAAACAGACGCAAATTAGACGAGGCCTAAGAGCTTGTCAGAAACGAGAAGCCACTCGAGTGTGCTGCGAATAGAAGAACTGTAGCTCCTGTATGGAATACATAACACAAAACACACAAAGGAGATTTATCAGGTTTGAGTAGCTAAAAATGTGTAGCCGCGCTTCTCATACCCTTACTGTAGAGTTCTTTTAGAGTCGTGTTTGAGAATGGACTCGAATGGGCGGTTTTGATTAGTTTCGCTTGGAGTTCGTCTCTTGACGGTTGTGTACTACTGCTTCAAATACTGTATGGTTTTTAATTTTTTTATTAAAATCTCAATAGGAAATGGAAGTAGCTTTACAGTACACTGTATAGCTTCAAAGTTAAATAATGCAGAGGATTAAAATTAGCAAATCTTTCGAGATAACTCAATGGTACTAGAGGCATCGGTGATCTCTGCTATGTCTTTCAAAGCTTTAAATGTAATCTTGTAAAAAAAAAACTAAAAAAAAAAACTTACAGACTACAACTCTACTTGTATTTGTATCAAGAGTTATATTTTTTCTTCTTCCGTTGTTATAAGTCAAGCAGAAACATCAGTAAGAACTAAAGTTGTTAGCAGGCGGCATGCTGTCGTAGCGGTTAGCACTGTCGCCTCGCACCTTCAGAGTCCAGGTTTGATTCCTGCCGCAGGTCCATGAGCATGGGGTTCGCATGTTCTCCCCGTGCTTGGTGGGTTTTAAATTGGCGTTCCCAAATTTCCTGAAGGATTGGCATCCCGTGTTCATGCCCTAAGTCTCCTGGGATAGGCTCCAGACCCCTCCATGACCCTAAATACAGGATAAAGCGGTATAGACGATGAGTGAGAGTGAATGAGTAAAGTTGTAAGCAGAGGTGCTGCTTGTCAATAGGAAAGGCAAACATCTGGTTGGAGGCCCCCCAGGCCAGAAGAGGCCCCTTGAGGGCTGACAAACTTATTTATTATTTATAATGTAATCGTAATGAATACTGGTTGGAAAGATCCCTAATTTTTGTTAGAGTCCCAACAGAGTCAAGAATCACTTCTGGTTGAAGGAGGAGAACGGAGGATCAACCATCCTACAGTACAACCAGTCGAAGGAATCAACCATCCATCCAATTTCCGCACTGCTTATCACGTCCAGAGAACTCACTGCAAGCCATAAGCACACCACACACACAAACACACACACCCTAATTATATCCTACGGTAAATCTGGAAACACCAATCTACAGAGCCTACAGAGCACTACAGAGTCTTTGGACTGTTTTAGGAAACCAGAGCAGCTGGAGGAAACCTACAGTACCAAGATCAAAGAGAACATGCTAACTCTACACACACACACACACACACACACACACTGGAGGTGAGGTCTGAACCCCACCCCTGGAGGTAGGACCAACTTATATCACACCTGCTGTACTATAATTTGTATAGAATTGATCAAATTTCAGTTGAAATGCTGAAAATGATTTTGTTGTTTGTCACTGTCACTCAGTTTTGTGTGTGTACATAGAAAAACAAGGTCTAGTGATTTAGTAGCTTCAGTCTGGACATAATATTTTATTCTAATGATTTTAATAATAACCTGATGTACTGGAACGGGCTTTAATTATCACTTAATGTGAGAGAAAGAATTTTGGCCAGCACATAATGTGTAGAATCAGTTAAAGGTTTTGTCTATGATATACTGTCTAAAAAGGCATTTGGAGTTCAATGCAACACATTAGAAGACTTTTTCGGTTGTGAATGAATTTATTGCCAAAGTAAATAAATGGAGGAGTTTTGGTACTGGCGTAAAAAGCACTGGGGGTTGTTCATGTTGTGAAATCACGTGTTGGAATTAAAGCTGTCTGTAGATTTATTAAGTTGTGAAATGATAGCATTAATACACACATTGTTTTTTTCCTTCTGTTTTCAGGAGTTGATGCAGACAAATACACGCACCAGTCTTCATCAACGAAGTGCCCTGTCGTACCCAAGTACTTATTGATGATTCCAGCTCACGATGGTGACGTGTACGAGTCCCTAGTGGCTCTGTACTTCAACAACGTGACAGCTGATTTGACAAATTCTAAAAGATGCACTAACAGGAACAGATACTGAGAACAGTTTTAGAACGGCTGAACCGGTTCAATCTATTAGGCCCAGATTCTAGAACTGTTCCCAGAACTGTTTTTGTTTGTTTATAGTTTTTGGTTTTGTCAATCTGATGCACATTAAGGAACGTTTTAAGGAATTTTTAATCATTTTAACATGTTAAGTATTTTGAAGTGTTAATGTGTCAGTGCTGACAACATTAATTTGAAGGGTTTCAATTATGACATAACGAGTTAAAAGGGATTTCAATCATGGTGCAGTGTATTTAAAGGGATTTATGGTAAAAAATGTTGTCTACTGTAACACACGAGAATGTCCTTGGCTAGGACAATGTATCCTGGTAATAGATTATAATGGGTATTAATAATTAGGACATGATGTTTTTTTTGCATAAATGTTACGCAAGCATTTCGTCATGATGTAATGCGTAAGAAAGGATTTCGGTTATGATAGAAGTTATCTAATGGGGTTTCAGTAATGATGTAATGCAATAGATAGATGAGTTTGGATATGACATAAAGGAAAGGTTTTGTTGCAACATTAAACACTATGACTTTATGTGTTGAAAGGGATTTTTATTAGAACATAATGACATACATTAAAGGAGTAGTGGGAAAAGAGAGAAATAGAGAAGATCAGATCGATAGTGCGATGCCTCCATTCTCTTTCCTGCCTTCAGTATATCAAGAACATTATTAGACACCTCTCTCTCTCTCTCTCTCTCTCTTTCTCTCTGTCTCTTTCTTTCAACCTGCCAGTCTTCATATCCATGACTATCGCATATTATATACGTATAATAAAGCAATTATGAGGATATTATTGGACATTACTTACATTCCGTCTCATTATATCACTCTGTAACTCTACAAAGCAGACGTGTTTTCTCATAACATCATCCTGACACGTTGGCACATTTTATATACAGTATCATTAAGTAAGAGTGTAAACGTTATCTGATGATAATTTGATTCATGAGAAAGTTATGAGTCATATATATTCACGTCCGTACATCGAGACCTTGGAATGATGAGGTTATATCTGACGCTATATGATTTATCAGGTAAAGCCTTATGATTCCTAGTTATTGATGTTTCCTAGGTAAGCGGACAGTTATTTTTAGCTCTGTGAACCAACTACTGTAATGGATTAGGAAAATATATCAATAAATAATGTAATAAATAAATAGGCAATCAAAGAGAGGAATATTGGAACTCTGAACGGTTGAAATGTGTAAATTTGTCTTCAATTAAAAAAAGAAAAAACAATAGGTTGATTTGTCATTTTTACAATAAACGAGCCATTGAAAAATTTAGTATGTAATTCGGTTCAGTTTATTTTTCAATTCAATTTCATCACAAAGCATAATAGTAATATAATATGTCCAAAATACAGTATCAGTGCTGATTATATATTTTTTATGTTATACTGTACATATAATACAGAAAATGTGTGTGCCAACAAAGCTACTTCTGAAGTTTATGCAACATGGACGTGACCAATCTGGCTTCCCTAAAAATTTCAAGGTACTAACTTCAGCTGTTTTGGAGAGATGATTTTATATGTGCCTCAAAAATGGCTATTTTTCAGCATTATACATTATACTGTCTCGCTTTAAACAATAATCATTTAAAATGCAAATTATTATTGAAATGGAAATTGTTCAATTAAACCATTGCATGCAAAATTAAGGACCACCTCCGCTACTAACAACAGTGGTTTTATTCAAATGTTCCAAATTAGACCCACCTTATGTTATATGGACAAAGAAATTACAAAAAAATTGCTTTTTGTAATCTGCCCAAAAATTATTGTTAACACATATGCCATTAAAATTCCAGGGTGACCTCAGGGCCTTGCATTAGAGATGGTTTTGGGTAAAAGCTTAAAAAGCATTTTAAGCAGTATAGTGTCCATAACCATGTCAAATGAATATCTTAACAACTTTGTGTTTTAGAATAATACACTTTTTCAGGTTTATGGCCAAGTTTCATCTGAATGACAGTTAAGATCGTTGAAATATTTGAATTCAAAAAAGTTCCGGAAACTACGGACATAAAAGGGCATGAAATTGTATTTAGTAAATGTGTTTATTTTTATCTAGTAAAAATATAAATGTGTAGCATATTTACAAAAAAACAAGGATGGATCGGGAGAAAAAAGTATTATAAATTATGAATTTTGATCATAACAAATTATGATTCTTAATGAAGTTTATGAAAATTAAGTATTGTTATATGACCCTCTCTAAAAATTGACTTTTTCACCTAGGTGAGACACTTTTTAGCACCAATAACATGTTTTGGGCAAAGACGCTACTCACAATAAGTTAAAGATATTGTTATTTACGAGTGCTTTTCCTATTTGCTCTGAATTTGAATGAAATAAGTAAAAGTTCCCTTTGGTATTACTAATAATGTATGAGAAGAAACACCATTTTCATTAGTTTAATATTTATTACCCCAAAAATTTAGACAATAAC
>JAQMYJ010000018.1:3082953-3098644 GCA_030014305.1 Clarias laeviceps | reverse complement strand
GGTGTCTTGGTGTCAGTGGAGTCACCTGCAACGGTCGTCTGGCATTCAAGCCAAAGCGGTGGAGTCGGTTGCGAATGCACCATCATACATAGTGTCCACTGTACAAGACCCCTGGAGACAATGTTATGATCTGGGGTTGATCAGTTGCTCAGGTCGAGACTGAAATGAAGTCAGCTGACGACCTGAATTTACTGAATCACCAGGTTATCAAATCTATGGTGTTTTTCATCCCTGAGGCACAGGAAATACCCCAGGACTCAGATTGTTAGGGTTCTGAGGCCATGAGGAATCATTTTCACACATTAATGTGACACCACAGTGTGTGTGTGTAATCAAAGCTAAAGATGGTCTAATGAAATATTAGAGTTCTGCAGCTTCTTCTTCTCTTTTTTTGTCCTGTGTATAACATTGCCCGTAAGCTGTTATTGTGAATTTAAGTGATGTAAATAAAGCATGAATGCTCCTCTCTTGACTCATGACTGCATAATTTTAAAATAGACCCCAGGCTAGCTTTTAATTTCTGAATAAACCTCATGATTGCTTATTAATGTCTGGAATGAAATGTCTTTCCTGGAATACCTCAATGAAAACACACACACACACACACACACACACACATATAAAGAAAAGCAAAACATTCTACAGAAGCTCTCACTCATGCAGTGGTGTGAAGAAAAGAAATTGAGAAAAAAAGAAACCCCCGGCGCATCTCCTGATCACGTGACCAGAGCAATAAAGCGAGCATGATTAAAGTCAGGAGAGCCTCATCATCCGTCCTCCCATCCCCTCCTAATCCAGCCCATCTCCATCACAGTGAGACGTTCAGGACCGGCGACCCAGCTGCAGGTATGTCTCAGCTGCGACATCGCTTCATAACTCGATGAGCTGGAAGACGAGGAAATGGGTCAGATGAGACAACATGCTCTTCCGGCCATTATTCAAAAACGCTAAATCGGCACCGGTGACTGATCCGCAGCTGGGACTTAGATTAGACATTTTGATTTATGCCTGTAGCCCTGAATATATATATATCTCACAGTTGAATTAATCAAAAGGAGCGCTGATGTGTGCTACGTGTAATTCCCAGAACACTTAAATTTACATAGATTTATATCCACTTACATGATGATAAAGAAATCTTTCCTGAATTTTTCAGTCTAAGCGAATCTTTGACATTGGCATTGACACGTGCGACAGCTTAAGTTTACATTACTATTATATTATATATTATATTATTACACCATACCATCCCACCTACTGTCTGAAATGTTTTCCAGTCATCTCGATGCGGATGAAGATATCTCAGAGAACGTTGTCTGGGTGGTCAGGGATTTCGGAAAAGTGAAATATGTTTTTTCGAAATCGTTCGTCCGGGCAGCACCCAAGGCGATGCTTGTTGCGTTAAATAATCGCCCAGGTCACGTAAAGCGTGAACCAGCAGCCCAGGGTAAACAAGAGAGCTCAGAGCGTGACAGAGTGGAACGTTATTTTTTTGTTTTGGAGCGTGTCTCAACATCGTTAGCGCAATTAAAGGTGGCAGCGGCTGTGTCGGTTCAGACCCAGCTGTCACCCGACAGTTTGTTTTCCACGCCGCAGCCTTGCCTGAGCTGACAGTGCAGGGGTGAGAAGTAGCCCATGTTTAAAGCCTGATGGGTGTATGCCAAATCCCTGGAGGACAAACACAGCCGCTAGACGGGATGGTGTGTGTGTATGTGTATATATGAGTGTGTGTGTGTGTGTTTTGACAGCAGACATGCTGAGCAATCAGGAATACAGTGTTGTATATACGGTGTAATATACTGACATGGGGCTTTGAGAGAATAATATGCCTAGTCTAACAGATGCTGCAAAAAAAAAAGGTTTAAAAAAAAAATTCATCACTGCTGCATGATCCAACAACATGTCATTATGCTGTAATTACCGATTTTCGGTTTGGGTAGAAAAAAAAATGAAATGTGTATTATGGACTCTCAATAATGTATGCAAAAATATTCAACAGTAGCAGTGTGGAATTCTCGAGTTGGATCAGAGAGATATCATTGATACGGAAATATTCTCTTTAAGGATATAAATAAATTTATTTATTTATTTATTTTCCCCCGATTTTCTCCCTACTTTTAGTCGAGGCCAATTCCTCCCCGTCACTAGGGGGCTCCCACATTAAGCTACTACACCTCAGTCTTGAGGGCCGAAGACTATCACATGTTTCCTCCGAACCACAAGATCGCTTTTTTTTCGAACTGCTCGCTCGCACACCGTTGGGGGCGGAGTAACACTCTCGGAGGACAGCGCTATCCGCTCCTTCCGCTTGCGTGAGCTTACAGACGCCCCTGATTGGCTGTAGAGCCGTGATTATGTGGGAGCACGAAGTACCTCTCATCCCTCCCCTCTGAGGGGGCTCGGCTGTAGACCTCCGGCTGCGAGAGGTTACAGCATCATCCGGGAATCGAACCAGCGATCTCTGGATGAGAGGACGAGCACTTTACCACTGTGCCACTCGGAGGCCCGGGATACAAATTTAATCCGTGTTTAAGGCGATTTCTTAAGGAGGAATTTCGTATTGTAAAACGCATTTTCGTACAAATACATAAAAAAAAGGAAAAATATACATAAAAAAATACATTAAAAAAATGTAAAAATACAAACCTTTGTATTATGAAACACATTGTACCATAGGAAATAATGTAAATTCAGATAATCCGTTCCAGCCACCCAAAAAATATTACCAATTTAAAACACTATAATCATATTTCTGCAAATTAAACCAATCAAAACATTTAGAAAAGACATGTACTGTAAATGTAGTAAAATATTAAATAAATAGTCATTAAACCTCACTTAGCCTTAATTTATGATTCCTCTTGGCACCGGCTGCTTTAAAAACCAAACTGTTTTTAACGGCCGTAAGGACGTACACACTAATAAGAGGCAAATTTCTAGCACAATTTCAGTTCTTTCAGAGAATTTGTGAGGCAGGACGTTTGATACCTAAGACATACTGTATCTGTTTCTTCAGTACTTGGGTTAAACCCCCTAAAAAAAAACAACAATTAAATCCGTTTCCCAACTGTGTTTGACTGATGACACTTAATTAGTAACCCAGTGTAAAGATCTACCCAATTTCGGAAACTTCAAAGCACTTTTGTAAGTCGCTCTGGATAAGATCGTCTGCCAAATGCCTAAATGTAAATGTTTGAATGCCGTAGAACCACTGCATTTAAAATTTAAGGAAGGAGTCTCCAGTGTCAGCACTTTGACACAAATTAGGATTTTTTTTTTTATTGACATTCAACAGAATTAAATGTAACTACAAAATATGCCGTTAAATTTATATATAAATTTTTTAATTTATATATATTTTCACATATATTTTTTAATTGTTATAGGAAAGTACTCAAACTTCTCTTGATTATTTTTCTCCAACAGCATGATGCGGAATGTCCTCCCCAATAGACAGAATCCTGATTACACTTTCCTTTTAAACATTTTTCCACCTCTGTTAATTTGTGCCTAAGATCAAATATATTTTCCCATTCAATTATTTTTCTATTTCTAATAAACTGAGGGATGCAAACTTATGCTCATGACCTCCAGCTTGGCTGAACAGTTTCCTCTTCAGTGTAGGTGTAAACAATAGAAAGGAAAAGTGCATGCCTGAATAAAAAGCAACACCCTCCAGGGTCACACCGAGGTGTCGGATAGACTCAGGCCAAGCGCGCATCGGTGTGGAACAGATAAGTGGTCTGAGTGATACAGGAAGGAGGTGTAGATAACTTCCCACTGCTGTACGGAGGAGGAAAAGAAGCCATTAGCTGATTCGCAGGCAGTTGTTTGGAGCCGAGCCATGAACAAGCGTATCTCCTGACCGATCAGCAGCGCAGACGTCAATAACTGTGGAGTGGAGCTTCTCAGGACGGAAATGAGCAGCCCAGATCTGGTAAGGTGATACGCTCGATGTGTGTGTGTGTGTGTGTGTGTGTGTGTGTGTGTGGAGTCAATCAATAGCACTATATCTGTCTGTACCTGTATTTGTTTTACAGCTCCAAATATCTTTATTTGTACAGTACATGGATTATGTGTGTACACACACACACACACACACACACACACACACACACACACACACACACACATACAATTGTGTATTGCAGTATTTTCTAAATTATTTCGTTGGCTGTATTTCCTAAATGATAAAAAAACACCAACACTGGGTGTTTTGTATTTATTTATTTATTTATTCATATATTTATTCATTGATTGATTGATTGATAGCAGGTAAGAAGTGCAAGAAATTTGCTTTGTCTAATGTCTTGAATTTTAAAAATAAAATGCATAGCTCACATTCACATCAACCAGTGTGGTTTTTCTTTATCTTTCAAGATTTCCTTAAAAAAAAATTTCTCCAGGCGTCACGGTTGTGTAGTGGTTAGCACTGTCGCCTCGCACCTCCAGGTTCCAGGTTCCGTTCCCACCTTGAGTCTGTGTGCGTGAAGTTTGCACGTTCTCCCAGTGCTTGGTGAGTTTCCTTAATTTGGTAAAGGCCAATTAATGGGTTTCACTGCAAAACCAGATAAATCCATTATAGTGGTCTTTTTAAAAAAAAAAAAATTTGTAAAGGATGCAAAAACTAATGCAAACTGACTGATTTTATTTATTTATTTATTTAGTCAGAAAGGTGCTAAATGCCATAACATAATGTTAAAATTGTGTGGTTTTGTCAGTGTTGTTTTTTTTTTTTTTTTTTTTTTTTAGAATATTAAGGTATATTAAGAGAAAAGCAAACTCATGCTTTGTGTTTTTCTAGTGAGTCTTTGGCAGCAAACAGACAAAAGCTAAGAAATAATTTTGAGTTTTTCTGCTCACAAAACCATTTAAAGGAGCTTCAATAAGCTTTGTAATTAAAGATTGTCTTGAACGTTCTCCAAAAGTCCACTGAATGCATTTTCTTCCTTCACAGCAGCCACTGTTTTGCCCAGCGGGTGGTTTTGCTTTACTGATCACATTAAAGAATGAATCAATGCGCTTGCCTTTTTTTTTTTTTTTTTTTGGATGCGTAGCATTTTGCTATGAAATTCATTTTTATACTGTCACATTTTGCCAAAAAACATGTATGTTTTTATCACATTTTTCTTTTGGTTATAGACAAGCCTGAGGAAAGTAATTTGCCAGAATAAGTGAAAGTATGAAGAATGTGTTCATTGCATTTTGCAGTGAAACTCTTTAAAGGTCCCCACAGGGACATTAATAGCTGACAGTTTTGATATCATTATTAAAGTTGAAGTCAGGGTTAGATTGGGTTGAGTTATTTTTTTACATGACAAGTGACGACTACAGTTATATAAACCCATAAACTTATTCATTCATTTACTTTCTTCACAGTATACACTGCATCTGCTCTCCCTTGTGAGGTCTTCAGGTATTTATAAATTTAAATGAACTGATTGTTAATTTCTAACTATGTGGCAGCGTAAAGATCGTAACGAAAGTGAGCAATTTTCACTAATAAATAGGATAATTAAAGCGTTATGCTACTTCCAGTTGGTTTGCTCCTTAAACCCGGTTCAGTTCTTCCACTTAGATAGATTTATTCATTCTGTTCTTGAGGTTTTTCTTTTTTTGTTTCCTTTTTCCTTTCTTTTTTTTTTTTTATTTCTGCAAGAATACTGTAAATCTGCTCAGAACATCCCAAAAAACGAAAACCCAAAACTTGATTTCTTCAACTGATTAATAAATGCAAGGAAACCTTTTGGAAGGAGTCTCCAGTGTCAGGAAAGATGATCTCTTAGTCACTTGAAAAGCTGTGTTTTGTTTTTCTGTGATCTTTTCAGAGAGCGCGAGAGAGAGAGAGAGAGAGAGAGAGAGAGTTAATGGAACGACTGTTTAGTGCTGCTATAATTTAAGTAAGAAATCTCTGTGTGTGTGTGTGTGTGTGTGTGTGTGTGTGTGTGTGGTTTAGCACCCTGTCCAGTATTTACCCTGCCTTGTGCCCTAAGCCTCCTGGGATAGGGTCTGGGTTCAGTTCCCGCCTCTAGTGCATGGATTTTGCATGTTCTTTCCGTGCCTGGTGGGTTTCCTCCAGGTACTTCAGTTTCCTCCGACAGCCCAAAGACATGCAGATTAGGATAACCGATGTTCCCAAATTCCTTCATCTCTCAGTGCGAGTGTGTGTGTGTGTGTGTGTGTGCTCTGAGTCTCCTGAGAGAGGCTCCAGGCCTCCGTCACCCTTTATACAGGATAAAGTGATATATATACAGTATAATATTTCACTATTTACAACAGTAAATATTAACACAATTTTTGCTTGTTTCAATATGTAATCAAGAAAAAAAATGGTTTTTAACAACATAACAACATAAGTGACATGAGGCACCTCAATGGCTTAGTGGCGAACACTGTTGCCGTGCACCTCCGGGGTCAGGGTTTGATTCCTGTCTGTGTGCATGGAGTTTGCATGTTCCAGCCCCCCGTGCTTTCCTGCTGTCCTCCTCCAGTTCCAAGACATACAGATTAGGATAATTGACTTTCCCAAATTGCCCCGTAGAGTGTGAGTGTGTGTGTGTGCCCTGAGATTGATTGGCACCCCATCCAGGGTGTGCTAAGTCTCCTGAGAGAGGCTCCAGGCCTCCGTGACCCTGTACACAGGATAAAGCGGTATAAACAACGAGTGAGAGATGATAACTGACATGAGATACCGATTTTGTTATCGTCATTTTGCCCAGAACACATTAGCATTAAATTACTTCCATAACTCAAACTAACAGTCTGATAAACCAACATTAATTTTTTTTTTCCCTCCCATTGATCAGCTCTCTAAAACCTGGCCTTGCTAAACATCCGCAGCAGATAAGCAAGCTCTCAGTGAGTTGTATGGTCAGAACAAATTTTCTTTTTTACACACAGAGCAGCATAAGTCGTGCCCGCCCCTTCCTCTCGGCTGGAGGGAGATGTCTAAGGTAATGGAGCGCGGTCAGGAGCGTGGAGCACCATCCTGATCTCCGTGAGGAACGGCAGGACGCCGAGACGAGGTTCTGCTTCCGTGGCGCTCTCTCCGAGAGGGGCTGACATTTGCTGTGTATCCTCTCGCTGCGGGAACTCTGTGGATTGATAGAAAAGAATGTGCCGACTGGAACGTCCCACTGAGTCTCGGAGAGCCGTTTTAGATTTCTTAGTTCTCGCAGCGAGGCGGACGCTTTCAGGACGCACTTACATAAACATTTCAGCTGGAGTCATTGAGAAACTGCAGAAGCGTGATGGAAAAGCGATGCTGTTCGGGAAAATAACACAGACGTTAAGGGCTATGAGAATGTCCTGAACATACAACTGCAAACTCATAAGTTGTAAACAGTCACGGTTTAGCCGAGTGGGTGGGATTATTTTATATGACACCATGTGGGTGTTGGATTCTCCATCCTGATTGGTTTACTTCCACGTTCTTGTTTCTATAGTAACAACTCAATCACAGCTCACTCATACTGTACAACAAATAAACAGTGTTAAATGATATAGCGAAGGTTTCTGTAAAGAGATGTTTATGTAAGATTTATAGAAGGAGTCTTCAGTGTCAGAGGTAAAGCTTTAAGCTTTAAAACGTTCATGTTTATGTGTTTTGTGGAGGTGCAGGACTGTTTACAGCGATAGAACGCAAATAGGAACGGAACCTTGTTTCATGGACGTTTTTTTTCTTTTAAATAAAACTGTGAAATAAAACACTTCGGGACATGCTATTCTTGGAATATAATTATTTAGATTTATTTTATGTATATAATCATTTGTGGCGTAACTGTATCTCTGCTTCATTACATCAGTACATCATTGATTAGTTTCTTACAACATGAGCCGAATGTTTTACTGAGTCAGGGTGCAGAATTTTGAAAGTTTATATGCGACCTTGAATAAGCCTGGCATGAAATAACCAAGAATTACATTTCATAAAATCTTCCATTATGTTTTTTTTGTGATTTACGGTTTTCTAGATAAAATCGTAGAAGGAATTTATGGAGTAAACAGTAATTCCAGGAAAAAAAAAAAATCAGTCACAAAAGTTACAAATAATTCATGTACTCAAATTATGATGTTTAAAATATATATTTAGGTTGTTTTTTATGTTGTTTTATTAATTTTTTTTAAATTAGTTTATATGTATTATATTTTATTCTTTTTGCTTTAATATTTAATTTTAGATTATTTTAATTTATATGTATTTTATGTATTTAAATTATTTAGTTTTACTTTTTTATTACATTTGATGTCATCTTATTTTTCTTTTTTTTGTTTTATATTGGATTTAAATATTTGTTTTAGTTTATTTATTTATTTATTCTTTTTAATTGTTTCCTATCTATTGACACAATATTAGACACAGTAGTCCGGAACAGTGACTCGTTTGTGGAAAAAATAAAATTGAAAAAAACTTAAATCGTTTTTAGTTCCTAATTCCTAGTTAAGTTATCAAGACAGATTTTTTTTTAGAACTTAGCATTCCTGTGCTAGCAAGCTGCTACGAAGAGCTAATTAGCTACATTATCAGCAAGTGGCCTGAGTGTTAATGATATGCTAAGAAATAATGATTAGCATACTGTCTAATGAGGAAAGATTACTTTCTGAAAAACAATTTAATTATCAAGTGACACTTTGAAGAATGCCTTTTTTAAAGCATGTAAACATGGGTTCTGCTGGTTCTCCAGGTTCCATGTATCATCTAAATTTATGATGAGTTTACTATGCTAAATGATGCTAGCTGTAAGAGAGAATGTGTGTGTGTGTGTGTGTGTGTGGTGCCTTAGAATGGAATTACTATATATTTGAACACATAATGCTAACAGACACAACTTTAAAGCAACAGGCAGGTGTGAAGCAGCACACAGAGGTGTAGTGAGGTTGTGTAGGTTGTGTGTCACTGACATGGAAGGCAGACCGATGAAGCTCAGTGCTTCGGAAAATGTGCGTGAAGCTCCACAGCTGTTTTCTCAGCGCTCCTCCGAGGGTGATCGGGTTTCATCTGCTCGATCAAGCATGAGGCGGTGCTTTATACGCGGCCTGGGACTCCTTCTCCTGCTCCTTCTCCTTCCCTTCACCCTCCTTCTCGTCCTCACACACCTGCACACTTCTCATGCGTTATCTCTCATCCATCATCCACTACTCGATGCACGTCACGTCTCCATGACAAAGACGTGAGAGGGAAAGAAAGCAGCGCGGCCTGCTCATAAAGACGATTTCATCTCGCTGTCTGTTCGCGGGACTCGTATCCGCAGAGTGAGTTTCACGAGCGGTTCAGGAAAGATGTCACTCCTTTGAGTTAACTATGTATGCACGAAAAAAAAAAAAAAAAAAAGTTGTCCTGTTAAAGGAAAATAATCAAAGACAAATCGGTGTGATGAGACAAAGTTTCTCTTTTCTCAATCATGTGAATTTTCTTTATTAAAATGTGACACTTTCTTCACATTATACCAGCTACAACCTAAATCATCATTTCAACACAAAAAAAAAACACGAAAGTCATTTTACTAAGAAAGCGCGTATTTACATCAGCGTGAATGAGATGTTGCTATAGAAACACTGATGTAATAGAACGAGTGCATTAAATCTATAAACCTGTGATCTAGACGTGTTACTGTCAGAGCTGCTGTTATAGAAAACTAATCAACACCTCCTAACCAATTACAATTCACAATATAACATCGCTGTGATTTAAAATTAATAATAATAATAATAAGAAGAAGAAAGAACTGTTACAGAGAGGATTATTGAATTATCAACAAAGAGTATTTCAATTATCAAAACTTCAAAAAATTTTGTTTATAAAATAAAAAAACACATCTCTCTTATTGAATTAACTTTTTTTTCGGCGGCTCCTGTTGGGGGGTCGCCACAGCAGACAATCCTATCAAGACACAACTTTGGCAGTGCATGCAGTGACTGGGTACTATGGGGTGTGGCTACCACTGAGAGCGGAGTTCGAACCCAGACCCTCACATCCCCAAACCAGCAACTGGGCGCCTTAGCCACATGAGCCGCCATGACCATTATTTGTTTGTTTAATAAATAATAATAAAATTTGGATAGAAAAACTTTTTTTTACTTTTTTATTCATTGATTTACATTCAATTTTGTGGAACAGCCATGAAACAAGTTTCTTTTCTCACTTGCAGCACTACAGCACTAAACTCTCTCTCTCTCTCTCTCTCTCTCAATTTTTTATTTCTTCTCCACAGTCCATAGCAAACACACAGTAATGATCTTAACACTCATTTAGGAACATGTTCTACAGGTACAGGAAGGCGCTAAAAACAAGCAGCAACTCGCTTCCCTGGATTTCATTCAAATACAACCTTATTTTTTCAGTTGTTGATTTAAAGCTTTTCATAAATATTTCAACTAACTGGCTTTATTCCAAACAAAAACACCCCCTCCTGCACACCGCCAATTAACACCTTTTTAGCTTTTATTTATTTTATTTTTTACTACAGATTAATCACCATTAAGTGAGAACTTTATTTAAACTCTTATTAACTGTCTGTCTGTTGTCACATATTAACAGAACTCTGAGTGACGTTTAATTAGAGGTTGGAGAAAACACAAATACACACAAACAAACAAAGAAAATCATAGTTAATTGTAAAAAATAATACAGTGCAAAATTAAACTTTTAACACAATATGTTGTTTATTCATAATTACTCATCCACATTTAAGTTTCCAGCACAACAATTCAGATGTGTAAGATTTATAATTAACTATTTATTTATTATAACTTATTCCTGGCGATGGACAAATTACTGAGCCATTATTATTATTGTATTGAAAGTATTTGAAGTAAAAAAGTAAAACACAGTCAAAAATGCATTTGTAATTTTAAATGTACTTAAGTATTAAAATAAAAAGAACAAATACCATTAAGTGATGAGGTATATTTTGTTGTGAAACAGACATTTTTATTCCTAGAACATAGAATATGTATAAACACATATAAACCTAGAATTTGAATTTCTTTAGTCAATAATGTTAGCTATTGGATTTGATGCTAGTCACATTAGAAAACAGTCACGATTAAACGGGCAAAGTCAGCAAATTTGTGAAACTCAACATACTATTTTTTGTTTGATGTAATTCATGCAATCTGGGCAGGGAAAAATACATTTTGTTTCTGAAACTACAAAAGCACACACACACACACACATAGACAGCTTTAGCTATATTACATTCTGTAGAATGGAAAGATTGATGAACTACACTGGTATGATTCTTGATTGGCTAAACCGAACCCATACTAATGATTAAAATTCAATAAAATTCAAGGAAAGTATAAATACACCATCATTTATCACCATAAAATCTAACTTTGTTAAACGTATTTGGTTATAAGTGCCTAAGTTGTAGTAAAACTGTACATATTTATTACTAATTGAAAATGTTTAGTAAACAAGTGAACAAGATTTTATTGTAAAATTTTAACCTAACATCTTGTGTAAGTTATTTTAACTTTCTACCAAACTATTCAATATTGTCTAAGAATTTATGAACAAATGGTGCATTGTTAATTATTCATTAAGGTTTTTATTATAAGATTTTAAGCTAGCATATTATATAAGCATATCACATGTATTTTAACTATTTACAATACAATACAATGCAATAGAAAACAATACAATACTTAATAATTCATTTATTATTAATGATTACACTATAAACACTATTACTGGTTTATAAACGGCTTATCAAAAAAAGAGCGTTCATGACCAAGTTGTATGACGTTGACATAAATTTTATGATGTTTATAGTATACAGCGAGTTTTATTTAAGGAATAAAACTCCATAATTCTCTATAATAAATTAAACAGCACATTCTGTGTGAAGTGTTTAATTTCTCTTACAGGACAGCAATTTGCCTAAAACAATCACAAGCTTTTATTATTCAAAGAATGACATGTCATAATTTTTATTTAAGTACAGTTACATTTAATGTTGAAGGATATCAGTGAAAAAAAAGGACAAAATTAATCATTCTATGGCAACAGCTTGTTCACAGGGACGTGTACGATGGACGTGTAATCCTGGTTATGGTTTATTTAAGATGTATGAGAGGGTAAAGTGACAGCAGTTTGTCACAGGGTGCGTTTTGTCTTTTATTACCTTCAAGAAAAAGTGAAAAAAGGAGATAAACGATGAAGAAAGTGTCTGTTAAGATTAAGAGCTGCATAAATATAATTCAAGTAATAGCCGAGCTAACGTGTCCGTGGGTGTGCAATGACATTAAATGTAACCATAAATTGGTAAATTAAATTAAATTAAATTAAATTAAATTAAATTAAATTAAATTAAATTAAATTAAATTAAATTAAATTAAATTAAATATACAGTATGCACTACCTGGCCAAAACAGCTGTCTATTCAGAAGAGCCTGCATTAAGCAAGTTAACTTCATGGAAATGTGGTCAGAAACAAAATCATGTATAGACTTTTAATAGAGCTTTCATACACAAACGATGTGATGAGAACTCAAAGGAGCTGTGTGTCCACAAGAAAACCACTTGTCATTGAGACTCATCAGAAAAAAAAGACTACAGTTTGCTACGGAGCATAAAGATTGGACTTTGGAGCGATAGAAAAAGGTCATGTGACCTGATGAGTCCAGACTGAGCCTATTCCAGAGTGATGGGCGTGTCAGGGTAAGAAGGGAAGCTCATGAAGTGATGCTGTCCACTGTACAAGACTCTGGAGACAGTGTTATGATCTGGGGTTGATCAGTTACTCAGGTCTCGACTCAGCAACGTTATGGGGCAATAAAATGTAGTCCTGAATGTACTGAATGATCACGGTATGACATTTATGGATATACGCCATATTCCAGCACTCTATATGTGAAAGAGGGATAAATATTATTGTGTGACCTTTTTTTTTTTTTTTTTGGGCCAGGTGGTGTTAAACTCTTTAATAAATCAGAGGAAACATCTTGGTGGTATAAGAAACACAATACAGTGTAACCTTGTGAGGAATGAAACGAATGAACCCGGTCAACTGTGCACTCGAGCAAGAAGAGAAGAACTCTTCATCCCGAGTCATCTGGAAGTCTGCGTGTGGTGGATAGGCTGCAGGTGTAAATATATTATTTCTCACCGTTCTTCAGGTTTCCTTCCGGGAACGTTTCAGAGATCTTTAATGTACGATAAGCAACAGCTTGGGTATCTGTAAAAGAGCTCTTGTGAGGACGGCACCGTCCTCCTGCACTCGCTGTCCTCAGTTTGGAGAGGTTTGTTTGCTCACCTTTAGTGCGTCTCGGGTGAATATTATTTATCTTGATGCTCATTATTCATCGCTGCAACACACCTGTGGGAGCACGGCTCCTCCGTAAGATGAATACTAATGACTTCGGCAGCTCTTAAAGTTCATCGACGCTCTCTTTAAGGATTTTCAGGACAAATATCAAAGAACCCAAGTTTATTCCCTTACCAGTGTTTCATTTAATTAAAAAAAAAAAAAAAAAAAAAAACATGTTGCTATTCCTTTGCTATAAATGCTATTTTCCTCCCCTAAGAACTATAAATATTTGTGACCTACAAAATTTTTTGAAGCAATTTCCTTTCCCTGGCTGTAAAATCTTTCCGAGTGATGTAGAGTAACCTTCTTACCGCTAATTGCAGTGTTTGGAGAGCGCCATATTTCTGCCACGGCCCGGATCACGGCTTCATTTTAGCTTAAGCCATTTTCATTATTTCTCTCCGTGCACACTTTTATAGACGTGCAGCCGCTGAAGCTGTCAAATCTCGCTGCTAGACCGAGCCAAGCTCATTTTCAGCCATCGTTTCAGATTTTTTGCTTTTAGCTGTTTCTATTCAAGGCGAGGCCGAGTTCAATCCAAAGATGCATGTGTTTAAAACTGGAATCAACAAATAACCAATCTCACTGTGTGTGTGTGTGTGTGTGTGTGTGTGTGTGTATGTGTGCAAATGTTATGTTATTTGCATTTAACTTCCACCTCCCATGTCTAATCCCATGTCTTATCTTTCATGTATGTTCATAATTCCAGTTTGTGATGTATGTCTTGTTTCATGTTCCTTCTCTTTAGTATTTTTCTGTCTATATGTTCTTTTGCAAGTGTAAACCTCATTTTGGATTTTTCCATGACCACCTCTAGAGTACTTTTTGAGTACTTACACTAAATGTAAAATCTGTAGCCATAGTTGGACATCTGAAACACTGGCCTCCCAGGAACTCCCAGGTATATATTGGGTGTCCCCTGATTGTCCAGGATACAGTAAGTGCTATAGAGAATGAGTGAGTAAGAGAGAGTGATTGGTAATAAAGATTCTGCTTCTTCAAACTGTTGTTGATTATTTACCTACAACAGCACAACCTAGTGTGTGTTTCTACGACCGCAGAGATCTGTGATCTGATCCTGATATACAGTAATTAAAAAGTCGTATTTAATAATAACTCATTCATTTAGTGCATTTATTGTAACCAAATGCAAATCTATATTAAAAAAAAAAAAATCTGCTATTTTTTTTTTTTTACTTCTTTTTTATTTTTTTGTTTGTTTCACTTTGGCATCTGTTGCCATTTACTCTAAAATCTTGTTGGCTGGCTTTCTACCAAGTGTAATAAAAAGGGATTATGTTCAATCTAAACCAGGCAAAGTGTCCATATTCTGACATTTCACATATGGTCAAGTAAAAAAAATAAATAAACAAAATAAACTTTCATCCTGCAGGAGTCTTTCACAGACGGCGATCTCACAATCTGTTTGTCCACAAAGAACATTTATACTACTTTACTGTTTCTCTCTCACCTCAATAAAAAAAATCTCTTCCATTAAGAAAGCAAGACACTTAAAAGTAAACTGTAAAGTTAGCAAAGATATATACAGTATATACAGGATTGGTTTTGATATGATCAGTTTAACAAAAATGTCTGAATGGAGCATCATCAGCTCAATCAACTCAAAATGACTAGTATTATAAATGTAGAAAAAGACAAAAAACACAGCTATAGTAAAAAATACACATAATAAAGTAACAATGCTAATCTAATTGACTAAACTAATTAGTTTAGTCAATTAGACAGATCTTCGATGTAAAATGTGCACACATGGTTTTGTCTAAGTTAAGTATTTTTATCTATATATATATATATTTATATAAAAAAAGTCTTTGTCTGTACGTTGGTCAGAAGTCGTTATTTCAACTATATCTTTACATTTCACACATTAAAGGACCCAAAACCAGTCTTAGACAAAAATTTCTGTTTGTCTGTCTGTATGCATGTATGTCTGTCTGTCCAGAATTTGTCACAGCATCATGCAAAACTGGCTGGACAGAATTTTATGAAACTTTTGCAGTCCTTAGATATCTGCCTAAAGTTTTACCTGCCCCATAAACGAAATTAAAATGTTCAGTAGAAGTGAAGTTATGAGCAGTTATGTGCCGGATTAGAAACTGTAAGTTTTGACAGCGTACTGCACATGTGTCGAAGTGTGGGTGGGGCATAAATCAAATGCTGGAGAGAAATTAATAAAACTTTGGCAGTACTTAAATATCTGCCTGAAGTTTAACCTGCACCATAAGTAAAATCAGTTATGTGCCATTAAAACAGTTATGTGTGGGATTTAATAATCTACTTTAAAATAAGCTACTAATGCGCTGCTGTCTCAATGTAAACAAACACCTGCACCAATAGATATTAATTAGAAAAGATAA